>CANTFL010000454.1:0-30988 GCA_947650285.1 Hyaloperonospora brassicae | reverse complement strand
TTTGACACGTTCAAAACGGAAATCAGATGACATCAAGGATTCTGCAGAGATCGCCTCACTATCCGACTATAATGGTGACGCTAACGAGGAGTTGCAGAATGAATGTATGAGTGGAGAGAATAATGAATACAAGGATGATATATCGACATTGAAATCGTGTGCGGTCAACGCAGTGCGGAAGACGCCAGAACATTCGGGTGAAGAGGACATGGTTGCAGAAGAGACTGTGACACCGAAGGACAATTATGAGCTAACTAATCCGCTAGAAGGACAGTCCAACTGTCACCCAGACGGGATCAAGGTTGAAGATCGGTAGGTGCAGAGCCAGTCTACTCGACTGCATGACGACGTGAAAGCTGTCACGTTTGACGGCAAGGTTATGGAAAATGATGTACCGGATGAATCGACATACTGTTACGAGGGAGGTGAACTGTTCGCGGAGGATTTGGAACAAAACATGGCTGTGCTGCCGGAGGTAACCATATCCACGACCGAGATAAAAATAAACGATGTCCAAGTTTGTGATCCTGGAATACCCTTGACAGAGGATAAAGAGGATTCGCGACGACTGATATGGAGGAGTCGTCACCTCTTGATCGGGAAAGGAAATGCATTACCCCCTGCAGCACGCGGGGACGTTTGTGATATTGAGTGGGAGATGCGAGGCCGTTCGCTCAGCGTGTACGACCTGTTGCGCCAAAGTTTTGTGAGAAGTTGGCCGATCTGATAAAAGGCCTGTTGTCAGCCAAGATTATTTGACCTTCGACATCGCCGTGGGCATCACCAATAGTCGTGATTATTAAGAAAAATGGGGAAGATATTCGACTGTGTATCAATATAGACGGATTAATCAGCTAACACGGCTGATGGTGTACTATATGCCACTTATCAATAAATTGTTGCAGGCCATGGACAAAGCAATGTGGTATTGTTCGCTAGACATGGCGAGTGAATTTTGGGTGGTAGAGATTACCGAACAAGCAAGATCGAGTTCTGCGTTTATCACGCCGTCAGGTCTGTTTAAATGATTGCGGATGCATTTTGGATTCAAGAACGCTCCACAGATTTATCAGCGTTTGATTGATAATGCTCCATATGGGTATCGCAAGATCGGCGCAGATAAGGATGTGAATGCAACGGATCATCATAAGTTAACTGATGTGTTTACTGAGGGAGAGCCGGAAACGAATCAAGCGCCTTCCGTGCTGAGCAGGCGATCTTATATTGACGATATATTGATCCCGGCTACGTCATCGACATCTCTGTGCGACAAGGTCGAAAGATTATTGACAGCATGCGATCGATGGAAACTGTCGATCAGTCTGATTAAGGGTTTTCGGGGACGGCGTAAAGTGAATTTATTAGGTCATCAGGTATCATCGGTGGGGTTGGAGGCCAATCCTAAAGATCTAGGATTACTGGTCAACATTTCATTTCCCACAACTTTGCGATCGATGCAATCATTACTGGGTAGCTTAAACTACTGCAGTCGTTTTTTAAAAGATTTTGCAGTATATGCATCTGTGTTGTACTAGTTACGAGAGGCGAATTTTTTCGAGATGAACCATATAGGAGATCGTGATGCTATGGCGGGAAGTTGCGATAGCACATTACAAGGAGGTGAGCATGATCCAAATGAGCGATTTTAGTGTGAAAGGGCCGCCACTTCATTCACTTTGCTGAAGGCCAAGATCGCTACAACCTCGATTCTCAAACATTTCAATCCAGATCGACTTCCAGTGATCGTTGTATATGCTAGTAAGTGGGCACTATCGGCATCTCTATTTCAAAAATATGACGGCGTATACTGGCCGGTGACATTCACGAGTCCCACACTGAAGCCGAATGAAGTTAATTATGGTATGGTGGAGAAAGAAGTTTTAGCCCTACTTTGAATATTGGAAGTGTGCTACACCAGGATAGTATCCCGAGAGATCAGAGTGCTCACTCGATATTCGACATTAGCTTGACTAGTTCAATCTTCTCGCCTCAATGGGAGACCGGGAAGATGGGCTGCGCTGCTATCGAATTCGACACTGGAGGTCAAGAGATGTAACAAAGGAGAGGATGAAATACTAGGCGCTCTCGCAGCTAGTATAACTCCGCGAGATGAGGTAAATGATGTGTTGATTGCAATCGCTCCACAGAAGAACCTAAACAATTGGTAACTATGCTACCTCCCACGGTAGGTACGGATGAATAACCGTGGTGGTCAGTTTCGACGGATCGGCACGGACTAAACGGAAGAACGGGGTATATAGGGCGATCGTGTGGAGGCTACCAGAATGGACAATCATCTCAGATGCTGCGGTATACGCGGAAGATCTGACGGTGAACGCAGCAGAATATCGTGGTATGTTGTTGGGTCTCGATCGGCCGGACAACCAAACTAGGGGACGAGTCAATATATGTAGTGACACGAACCTAGTTATCAGGCATATGCGGGGAGAGATGGATTGTAAAGCGCCTGTGATACAGTTACTGCGTCATAAAGAAATGCAGAAACTTCGATCTTGGCCAAAACACGGGTTCTTACACATGAAGAGAGAGTGGAATCAAAGAGCGGATCGACTAGTCAGTGCAGCTTTGCACCAAGAGGAACGTGTTATTGTGAACTTTGATCAAGAATTGCGAGATTTGATATCCGTCAACAGGCTACACGAGTTGCTCCTGCCGGAAAGGAAGGATCCTGTGGTGAAAAAGATAGCAATCACACGATCCGCGCAGCGAAGGCGTTAACAACCCGAAGTTATACAAGAAGAAATAGTGCAGAGGATGTGGATCGAGCGGATGAAACAAGCTCAAGCGCAACAGAGCTGGATCGCCAACCTGAAGGAATATTATGTAGACGATCTGACCCAATTAAACGCAGAGGATGCAAAAATTATGCGCTCGGATCGCTCAAGACTACGAAGTGGACGAAAACGGATTGCTGTTCTTCAGCCCTCGATCCGCTAAGGAATCGGACAATCGTATAGAGGTATTCCGTCTGGTTGTACCGGAATTGTTGCAGCAAGATTTTATGCAGCATCACCACACTAGCCTGGAAGGTGGTCAATCGGGGATCGATGGGACTTATGAGCGGATCAGATTAATTTCACTGGAAAAGGATTGTATCGTAGTATACAACGTTATGTTGGCGAATGCGTGGACTGTTCAACCGGGAAGGGTCTACCCGCGATCCACGGCAGATCCCCGGGAAACATACAGACTACTTACCCATTTCAGGTGATCGCGATGGATCATATCCCATTATTGCCGCGGTCATTTAAAGGAAACACAGAACTGCTGCTGTGGATAGATCTTTTCTCAGGATATGTGATCGCGAGAGCGAGTTCGTCGAGGACCGCGCAAAGGATCGCTGAAAGATATGAAGAATGAGTGTTTCGAAGATTTAAATCCAGTGAAGCTATACGTCACGACAGGGAGCCTGAATTTATGTCCGACTTTTTTCGAGCATTCAATCGGATCGCAGGGCAAAAGCAACGTGCGACCATGGCGTACCGACCGCAAGCAAACGGAACTGCGGATCGTATGGTACAGACGTTGACTCGGTCAATTAAGATGTCCGTCACGGACGTAGAACAGAAATACTGGGATGAATATGCACAAAGATTGACATTCGCTATGAGTAAGGCACAATGTCGGATCCGTGGAGACACTCCGTTCTATTTGATTCATGGCTGGGATCCAAGATCAACATTGGAAGCAACATTACCGTAGGAGGGCACTAAAACACGCGATGCTGACCCTAGAAGATGGCGATGCAACGTCCAACGTCATTATCAGAGGGCAAGAGCAATGGTAAACGAACGTCTCAAGATCGCGATCCAAGATCGAGCGGATCGACACAATGACAGTAATGAAGTGTTTGATATTAAGTGCGGATGGCAAGTTTGGCTCTACTTGGACCGAGTCAAAGACAGCTATGCTCGGCAGTTAGCACATATGTGGCATGGGCCATTTCGAGTGGTGGAGTTAAGTGGGGAACATGCTGTTCGTGTGTAGATTTCAGGATCTCCATACCGATTGTATTCGATAGTGCACGTCTCCAAGTTAAAGACAGTGTTACAGTTTCCCGATCGCCTAGGCAGTGTGCTAGCGACTAACTGTGAGGATCGTTTAGATGTTGATGAGTCATTGTTGCCGGAAGATAGTTGGGAAATCGGGTTGGCAGCTGACGAATACGAAGTAGAGAAAATATTGGATGTACGATCAGAACGTAAAACTCGTTATGGTGGAAGGAATTGACAGTTTTTGGTTCAATGAAAGCGACACGACGATCGGACTTGGATAGACGAAGCGGACCTAAACTGTGGCGCGTTGTTGCAAATTTTTGAGCGCAATCGTGCGATTCAAAACCAGTTTGAAGGAATGCAGTGGAATGAAGAGAAAACCGAAGATTAATGGGTAATCGAAGCGATGAGCAATTGGCGCATGCTTAACGGTGGACGTGAAATGGTGGAATGTCAATTGTACAAGGAAGTTGTATAGAGGATGGATCGGGGCTATATGTAAAATGAGTGGCGATAGTGGATCGATGGATCCAATCGCGGTTGAAGGCCTAGGAAAAGAAGTTGATATCAAAAATGAAGAACGAGATCAACTGTCAATAGAGATTATATTAAATAATGGAACCATCTAAATCGAATCGTATCTATCAAGCAGGAAAGAACTTACCTGGCAACCGTGCGATCGACGAACCGGGGTAGTTGGCGATAGAAGATCGATACTGGGAACGCCAAGGCTCAGCGGTATCTAGCAACGAGAGAGAAGAGATCAAATTGGGGATGCCCTTCGATTTGCATCCCTGGCCAGAATACTAAGGGGAAACCTCTTTGAAAGAAGGGAAGTGCAGAAAGAAGAGATCTAGCAGAATGTCCAGATCACAATGACCTGCGATCATGACTTGCAAGGTGAATCGAAGGATCGCCTTCCACCGAGGTCCAGCTCGCGACCGACGCTGCTTCCGCTGTTTTCAGAACTGGCCCAGCTCAGGATCGCTGGCCCGCTGTTTACTGGAAAGGAAGATCGCGTGCGTCGACTCCCACAAAGTCTGTTGGTTGCGATCCTCAGATCTTAAGTATAGAGAGGCGAGGTGGTCGATACAGCCGGTACGAGGGAAGTAGATCGGCGCAATCCGACGGTGGACTGTCTCCAAAGGCTCTTGGGCATATGATGCCGCGGTCTGGGCCTGACACACCAGCCGAGGTATCCACTCAGATGTAGGAGGAGATAACCTGGACACCATTACCGTTGGGACGGAATAAGTGGCCGTACAGGAAGACAGTGTCCAACTCCGCGACGCTCGTTTAACTAATCTTGCGTGCCGAACATGGAGAAACCTGAGTGAAGAATCGCCTAACGCGATCTTACTATTCAGGGAACCACTGATCGCGAGAGACCTTGGTGTGGGCAATTTATCGTACTCCACCAGAGATTACACCGGATTGACGTGATCACGAGGCGAATCAGAAAGGATAATGGCACCATCCGAGTCACTGGACGCTTCTCCATAAAGGTCTACGCGAGATACCCTGGTCACGGCAGGAATAACAGGATCACCCGGAGGGTGGAGGATCGCGCGAAGGGCTAGGTGTGTCTATGACGATCAGATTCGTAGAAGGCTCAGCCAAACGTTATGCCGCCGAATTGGACGCTCGACGCGAACTGGAAGATCGCGAACCCGGTAAAGCTGCTAAAGTCTCATCCTCACCCGACGATGTATTTTTTAACTCAAACGACGTAAGACTCGTACCACGGCGCCTCTGCTTGCTTAGTTTCGGGGTAGCTGCAAGCTTCGCTGAATCATGGCGACTCTTGAGAACGCCACGACCCTTAGGATCGCGGGTTCTCTTGGGAGCGGACGAAGGCATGGGATCGCAAACTTGGGACGGCTTGGCATTGGATGCAGCGGATCGAGCCACTTTCTTAAAAGGCGGTAAAGTTGACAACGGTGAGGGATTGCGAGATCGTTTGCGACTCGATATTGAAACGTTCGACATGGGTTGAGGAGTCGCGGGAACGGGCGTGGGGGTAGACAATCCCACCTTTGTAGGTGTGGCTAAAGTATTCTCAGACACCAGTGACGCCATGCGATCCCGAAGAGTCGTTTGATCTCGTATTGCGCGATCACGTTCCAAAGCCACGCCCGCGAGCTGAATTCGCATCTGGTCCAACGTAACGTCACGATCCGATACGATGAGACGCAATAGATCCCACTCAGCGGATCGGGCGGACAGAGAATCCGGCGCCTCGAACAGTTCGGCCCGAAGTTCCAATACCTGCTTGAGCGCGCGACACAGCTTTTTTTTGGAGTTGGAGGCCGGTTTTTTTGTACTTCGACTTTGTGCGATTTGCCCTTTCCAGGCTGTGGGACAACTTGTCGCATTCAGCCACGAACCATTCTCCTTACTCGTCCATCTGCTTGCGTAATCTGGCGATCTCACGATCGGCTTTCTCTTGTGCGGCATGACGCGCTCGCACAGTCCGGATAATTTGGGAATTCAGATGCTCGATCACGGCGTCTGGTCGACCCGGTCGGTCAACGCCTCCTGATAGAGCTCGGACTGCTTGACCTCGTCGTCGTAGCGAGCGCGCTAGCGGTCGTACTTCGACTGGAAGAACTGGACGAAAAGGGAAGCGGACGTGCGGAGCTCCTAAAGATCCTCACTCGGCTGGCGATTCTGGATCATCTGCCGCTCCAAAGCAACCTCCATACTCTATAACGATCCACGACAGTCTGTTGGAGGTTCAGGCGAACGTAAAGCGAATCAATCGCTGCGTTTAACGTGGCTTGATCGACCGAACACGAAGCCTCGATCCGAGTACTGGGGAGCAAGATGGGCTTACTCGGATCCGGAGTTGGAACATGTTTGCCGGCGGAGGTCCTGTACGGAGCGGGAATCGAAGAGGATCGCGACAGAGGGATCGCGATGGAAGACCAACCAGAGCTTCCCCCATCCGGGCTGACGTCACCACAGCTGAACGATCACACGCTATTACCGGCACGATGGAGGCGTCTGAGATCGCAGGACTGGTAGGTGTCGAGGTTCCGACGTCTAAAGTTGGGATCACAGAGGAAGATCCGAGGGCCCACGATCCTGAATTCGGAGGAGATACCAAAGCCGGATGGGCGGGATCAGACATCGTGTCGGAAGATTCGAAAGTGCGTGGAGAGGAAATGAATCTCACATGGTTGCAAATCCAGACCAACACCGTATGTCGACTGACGGTGCAGGGAACGGTTGTGGTAAAATGGTCACAATGAAATCTCCTTGGGGCTGGGATCGGCGACTTAAAGGATCACACGCTTCAGTTAGGCCAAGAATGGTATGATCGGTGGTTACAAGCTGGGATGGGTGGTTGGCAATAGCGTACCCAATCCCCAAGTGGACAGGATCGCCCATCCTGGGATGAGGCTATAGGGTAGTCACACCCGTTTTGATTTTGCTAACCGTCGTGAGACATGGCAATACAAGGCTCTCGATCTCATTGGAAGACCGCGATCCTAACTTAGGATCGCATGCCCGATCTCCAGCTGCAATCCGATAAGTGGGATCCCGATCCGATAGTAGGATCACGAGGATATCTTGGGTGAGCCACGAGAAGATACAACGGTGGATGTACTGGGTGTGGACCACATAAATGCGAGGGGACGATCCTCCTGGAACGGCGACGCGTGTCATCTGGTTAAGATATATGGATAGGCATAGGGATATGGTTTAGGTTGGTTGGTTAACATTAAACAGAGTTCAAATTACTTCACAAGGCATACGTTATCTCTTCCGGGTAGGATCTTTGGCCCCCGTCGAATAAAGAGTCGCGTTACACGTCTACGCGAGTGTCACACCTGGATTGTTTTGGCCAGGTGTGTTCAAGAACTCTCAAGCACCATCAACTGCGATCGGACGCAACAAGACACGTAAAGGCAAGGCGCAAGATTCGCGAGAAGGCTCGCGGATCAAGCTACCACATAGTGGACAAGGCGACCTCGTTGAGATCAGGGTAACTTATATCAGTACCCACGAGTACCCCGTGATCGCGTGAAGATTTCCGCACGATCACAGCCCCATCTCCAACACGGTCAAGTTTTCCTTCGATACGAGTCCCTCTGGAAGAGTGCAACCCGCCCTATCGACGGGTACACAAGGTGACGAAGGCAACACACACGGAATCGGAGTACCACCTCCGTTAGTCGGTCGTCCGGGCGCCAGCGGAGGGTTGGGATTGACTCATACATTGAGCTATCGCCACTCCACAACATATTTTCAGCGGTCTCTACGGTGACGCGGCAGGCCGGAAACGAGAAACTGCACAGGACAGATTTCGCGGTTGTGGGGGAAGGAAGGGAAATGGAGCTGAACTAATGCCACACAACGAAGCAGAGCTATCGCAAATGGACAACGATCATGAGATCGGAAGCCATCATGCAAATAAAGTAGAGCGCGATTCCGATCAAGTATGGCCACGTGAAAGACCGTCTCTATCGAAGGCTGATCCGCCTGACAAAATGTTGTAGTTGAGCCAGCCTGCAACAAAAGCAAGAGCCTGGGGAAGAGATATTGCCAAAGCCTGAAGATGCTGAGATCGCAGAAACACCAGATTACTACCACGATAGCGAAGATTTGCTTGCTGAAAATATCGAGCAGCACATGGCAGTGTTGCCAGAGATGTCGACAACTACGGACGAAGTTTTACGATTGATGACATTCAGATAGGCGATCCCAATGTGTCTCTCACCACAGATCAACAGCGGCTCAGATCGCTGATCTGGAAGTGTCGTCACCTTCTCATGGGTAAAGGTAATGCTCTACCACCAGCAGAACGAAGCGCGATCTGTGATATCGATGTCGGTGGGGCAGCACCGATAGACAAAGAGTCCGTCCGGTCGCGCCGAAATATCAAGAGAAGGTGTCGGATCTCATCAAAGGGCTGTTAGCGGCCAAGATCGTTCAGCTATTCACGTTGCCTTGGGCGTCTCCAATAGTGGTGATCATCAAGAAGATTGGAGTAGATATTCGTCTCTGTATTGATTATCGAAGAGTTAATCAGCTTACATGCCTGATGTTTACCCCATGCCGTTGATCAGAGATCTGCTGGAAGACCTGGATAAAGCTCTATGGTACTGTTTGCTAGACATGGCCAGTGGATTCTGGGTTGTTGAGATGACTGAACGAGCAAAACTAATATCACCGTTTGTCACGCCGTTTGGTCTTTTCGAGTGGCTCCGAATGCCCTTTGGGCTTAAGAACGCGCCCCAGATAAATAATGTCTGGTCGACAATGCGATGTATCGATACATCAAGATCGGCCAGAGATCAGCTTTAGATGGCCCGATCGACGTGTTCAAGGACGGCGAACCTGAGACAGATCGGCGATCTTCTATAATGGGACGCCGATCTTATGTTGACGACATTCTCATACCAGCCACGTCATGGGAATCTTTGTACGAAAAAGTAGAACGACTGCTGGAAGCATGTGATAAGTGGAAGCTGTCTATCAGTCTCACGAAGAGTTTTTGGAGGTGCCGTAAGGTCGAATATTTGGGACATCGAGTGTCGATGGATGGTCTGGAGACTCAGCCCAAGAACTTGAAAACGCTGGTCGACATCCCATTTTCTAGCACGCTGCGAGCTATGCAATCTTTCCTCGGGAGCCTGAACTATTACCGCCGTTTCATTGAGGATTTTGCAGTGTACGCCGCTGTGTTATATGAGATAAGGGAATCGGATTTCTTCGAGATCGGCCGATCTCAGCTCGCAGCAGGAGACGAATGGTTGAACGACGGTCGATGGAAGGATGCTAAGGTTGCGTTCACGATGCTTAAAGCTAAGATATCTACAGCTCCCATGCTTAAACATTTCGACCCGGATCATCCTCTCGTAATCGTGGTTAATGCTAGTAAGTGGGCTGAATCAGCGGCCCTGATACAGGAGTATGATGGCGTGTATCATCCGGTGACTTTACTAGCCGCACGTTGAAGCCCAGTGAGCTTAACTACGGGACGGTGGAGAAGGAAGTGCTGGCGTTACTTCGTGTTTTGGACGAATGCTACACTACACTAGCATCACGGGAGATCACTGTGCTGACCCGACATTCTATATTAGCGTGGTTGATGCAACCTCGAGAGCTTAACGGGAGATAAGGGCGGTGAGCTGCTTTGCTGTTGAACTCGACTATGGAGGTGAAGAAATGCTAGAGAGCGGAGTAAGAGATCTTGGGTATGTTATCAGCGAGTATCAGTCCGAGCGAGAAGAGGTGGAAGAGACGCTGATCGCAATAACCCCGCGAAAGGACTGTCGACTCAAGATATCAACGCCACCTCCAACGGTGGAAGCAGATGAGGAGTTGCTAGTGACCAGTTTCGATGGAAAGGCAAGGATAAAAAGAAAGGAGGGTCGTACAGTGCTGCGATATAGAATTTACCCGAGTGAAAGATCGTGGAGGCAGAATTTAGATACACTCTCGACCTCACCGTGAATGAAGCTGAGTATAATGGCTGCTATTATGCTTCGATTTACTGGCCGATCTAGACAGATGGCGAGTAATTCTTTGTGGAGACTCTAATTTGGCGATCCGATAGATGCGCGGCGAGATCGACTGCAAGTCACCGGGGGTTCAACTGTTGAGACACAAAGCGTTGGACGGATTGCGGTCGTGGCCGAATCATGAGTTCCTACACATGAAGCGAGAATGGAACCAAAGCGCAGATCGACTAGCCAGCACAGCATTGCAAAACGAAAAGGAAGAAATGTTGTAGCTGAAGAAGATCGGCAAGATCTGATTACTCTGAACCGTCTTGATGAATTGTTGAAGCCCAAGCAGAATGGGCAGCTTGCTCGAATAACTGCGGTCACAAGGTCAGCCTAGAGAATACGCCATCAGCCCGAAGTGATACAGGAGGAGATAGTACAGAGGATTAGGATTCGACGAATTGGACAAGCTCAGGATGAAGAGCGTTGGATTGTCAACCTCAAGAGTTATCTGAACGGCGATATATCAAGCCTGGACGCTGGAGAAGTGAAAGTGTGCGCAAAACTAGCATCTGAGTAGTCATCGATGAGAACGATCTGCTTTTCTTCTGCCCCATGGCAAAAAGAGAGTCAGAAGATCGCGATGGTTTGATGCGTCTAGTGATCCCAGAGACGTTGCAACAAGACTTTTTGCATCACTATCATACGAGTCTGGAGGAAGGCCACCAAGGTATTGGCAGGACGTACCAAAAGATCAGGTCGCGATATCACTGGAGAGGGCTGTACCGGAGTGTGCAACGATATTTAGGCGAGTGTACCGATTGTGAGACCGGAAAGGGATGTCCGATGATCCATGGGAGATCGCCTGGTAATTTACAAGCAACCTATCCATTCCAGATCATCGCAATGGTTCATAACCCGTCGTTGCCTAAGTCTTTCAAAGGGAACACTGAGCTGCTCATTTGAATAGATCTTTTCTCGGGGTATGTGATCGCAAAAGCTAGCTCGTCACGGATAGCACAGACGATTGCGGAGAATTACGAAGAATGTGGGTTCCGACGTTTCGGAGCTAGCGAGGCTATCAGGCAAGATCGGGAACCGGGCTTAATGTTCGATTTCTTCCAGCTTTCAGCCAGATCGTAGGGCAAAAGCAGCGTACTATCATGGCCTATAGACCACAAGCAAATGGAACGGCCGAACGAATGGTGAAATCACTGACACGGTCGCTCAAGATGTATGTGGCCGATGTCAACCAACAGGATTGGGATGAGTATGCTGAACGGCTCACAATTGCGATTAACACCGCTCAAGATCGGATCCAGGGGTACACCCCATTCTATCTGATTCATAGGTGGGACCCGCTATCAAGACTGGAAGCTACGCTATCAGTAGGGAACATGGGAACACGAGATCACTATCCGAAAAGGTGAAAATACAGAATTTAAAGACAATATCAGCGGGCTCGATACACAGTGAACGATCACTTACGAGCCGCGATCCAGGAGAGAGCAGATTCACACAATAATGACCTGGAGCCACACGAAATCGAAGTTGGTAAATAAAAAAGTTGATCTCACATAATCGCTTGAGTGAGGGTCGATCATCCACTTGCCCAGACTTTTCGACTCACGGAGGGGGTACTCCGATCCGTGCCTTGCTGTACAGCCTTGTGCTCACCTTGTGTACCTGTCGGTTGGGCTGGCTTGAGCACTTCGTAACGGCCTTGGGAGATGTCGATCTCGCTGAGGTTTTGGGTTGAGAGTTCGCTTCCGGTGCGGAAATCTCCACACTGCGAACAAAGTTTCTGCGATCTGGATCTTGAGTCATAGAAATCTCTAATTGGTGATGTCGCAATCTTTATCTTTGATCACATCAATCTCCATTTGTCTTCGGGATCGGGTTCTTTGCTGTGCGGAAATCTTCACTCAGCAAATAGTACTCTTGCGTCGACCTTGCTTTGGGATCGGTTCGACCTGGTCTAGTGATCGCTCAATCTAGCTGGAAGTGCGCAATGTGGTCCTGATCGGTGTTTTTTTAGCCAAGATGAAACGGGCTTGTCCATCCGGTAAATCGCTTCGATCTTGCTCGGTCTTGTCTTGGACTTCTTGTCCAGATCTTCTGACCGCTTAAGCCGTCTCGCGATCTTGTAACCAAAATCCTAGTCCTTGTCGCTGCTACCCTAGCAGTTGAGTTGAGTGTGAGTGCTTGATCGATCCGGACCAAACTTCCCGAGATCGCTCTTCTCGATCTTGGCCAACAATCCATGATCGGTCTTTAATGTCCTTGTAGCACGCGTGCTTAAAACCGTCGGGGAAGCCAAATCAATATTGTCCGGAAGAGAGGGAGGGAACGCGCGTCGTGAGCAGAAGAAGTAGAGTTCGAGTCTGTTTTATTAACCAAGCAATTATTAGCCAACCTATCTCTAAGCCTATTCCCAACTAAAGGTCACTCTTCAAGTCGATATCACCTTTAAGCTTGACCGCCCTCTTGAACACGTGTCTAAATTTCATGATCTGTACTCGAAATATAGCACCGATATCCTCGATATCGTACCTAAACGCCCAATATGAACCAAATCCCAAATATGACACCACATTCCCAATTTTGGTACCGAAAAGTCTAAAATAGTATCCAAATGCCGAATGTGTCTAAATCCATTTTATGACGTCAATTCAACCGGCGTTCACTGGATCCTTCGATCTGAACTTTGGAACATCAATCATGGACCTTCATCTATCATATTCTTCATGATCCGATGGCTCCATTAACGACATATCCATAATCGAAGGAGAACAAGACCGATCTGATGCCCAAGTCGAGATAATAGGAACAGACACAGTATATTTCAACAGTAGACATTATCCCTTTCATCGTGTGCGCTCCAATACCATCCTTCAAGGTTTATTAGATCAGTAGGACCATCCACGCGTCTTGAAGTAGCTCCCTGGCTTTTATAAGTGTTCACGCTTCCAGATCGGGCTGTCATGAACCAACATCAGTACGCCCAGTATGGGACCGGTAAATAGTTTTTTAGATCTGCAAGATGTTCACCCTTGGGTACAGGATCGCATCGCATCACCTGGTCTCATGTGCATCCTTCCCAGAGTAATTCTGCCACATTACTCAGTCTTTACCCGCTTCAACACACACATTCTTGTACTTCAATAACCTTCAAGCGGATCGCTTGACATAATCCCTTCCTTTGTACCAGATCGCCCCATAGATTTCATCTTTATCTGCAACTCGTCCCAGATTGTTCCATGGATATAACCCCTTTCTGGACCTCGTCCCATATTGTTCCATGGAAATCATCCCTTTCTACGCCTCGTCCCATATCGTTCCATGTCCATCATTCTGTCGATTGTTGGATCGGCTCGTTAAGTCTTGTTGGGATCGCCTTCCATCTCTTATTGGATCGATCGATCTCCCGGTGTCGTTTTCTGCCAGTTAGTGACGTCTCAACTTGGTGGTCACCGATACGCATTCCAGAATTGATAAGCGATTTTACCACAACCGCCCCCTGTATTGAAGTCCTTTGTGCAGAAATTGACCTCTCTTCAAACATTTACAATTTCGATATAAGCACTCAAACTCTCTCATATCCCCACATGTACATCACTTCACCTCGCCGACTCCTTCGAATTGTTCCACCGAAGCTCTGTCTCCAGATCGAGATATGTCGTCCAGATCGCCCGATCACGTCAGATTGCTAGATGTCACAGATTTCTCCAGACCACGACACGTCACTTGGATCGCCAGATCTTTCAAATCCATTTAAATAATCTTTGGAGTATAATCGTCCATCTTATCATTCTTTTTGTCCGGATCACCGCTCGTTTGCAGAGGATTGCGAACCTGATTCGATCTTACCGGACGTATTGTCAGATCGCGACATATCTTGTAGCAAGTCTGGTATCCGAGCACACTTCCATTGCCGTCGGGTCAACATAACTCGTTGAGTCGCCCCGATCCATCCGTATCTCCACTCGTCCTTACAGAGTCACGGGATCGACATCCTGAGTCGAGTCTACCCATGAATTACCAGTTCGATAATTAATTGGGCTCCACTAATATCGCCAGTTAATCAACCCGGACAATCAGATCATCAGTCTCGGCTTAGATCGCTATCCGTTCGAACTAGATCCACAGATCATTCTGCTTCACCTAGATCGTCGATCGAAGTAGAATTGGAAAATGATAATACATCAGATTTCATTTTCAATGTTCACCACATTTTTAATCGATGTATTATCATGCCAAACTAATCTCTATCTCCATCAAAATGTCGGCAATTTCATTCGATACTCATATACGAACAGCCCATTCCTCCGGCATGTACTACCTCCAAGTACACCCTTCAAACCCGTTCCACCAGCGTGTGCTACCTCCTAGCACACCCGTCAACAAATATCCTCCGCTACATACAGCCTCCCCGCATGTGCTTTCACCACCTTATAGCCATATGCAACCTCCTTGCATACTTTATTCACGGCCAACCTCCAGATCGATGTTAGACCCTTTGTCCAGCTTCTTCGGATTGCATCACCTCGAACGAATTCTGGCTTGATCGATCGCGGCCACATTCTTGCAACAAATCCATGCAAATAAAATCTGCCTTGTCAATCCATAACAAATCGCTAGAGCCTTTCCGATACTTCTCAACTTGACTGTGTACTAGTGCAACACGTAATTTTCGGCCTCATCACACGTCTGCTATTCGTTCCACTTCGGACTCATCACCCGCTAGACCTCCTTCCAGCTATCCTCCGGCAACAATACTTTATTAAAGTCCACCCAATCAATCTTGTATACCTTCATACAAATTATTGGTCGATCCGGAAACATCTTGACCTGCTTCAACTTCGAAACATGAACCATCGTGAACAACCTGTATGGTTTATCAACAATATCCAATCGTACGACACATCCTCCACATTTGTCGGCCTCACGAAACGATCCTTGCCACATATGGTCTAAACTTGGTGCATCTTCATCCTTGAACCGATCGAAATAAAGCCACAACTTTTCTCCACTTCTTATCTCCAGTAGAGTATAATCTGCATTATAGCGGTCGATCCCCACCGTATCAGTATCTGCGGGTACCACGGCGGACTGTTCATGCTCTTCACTACTTACCATATCGGTCTCGTTTTTATGAATTTGACTGATTTGTTATCTGTCAGGATCAACATCACTGGAATTCCCCCATTCGATCAACTTTGCCCCCACCTCGATCATCAAGTTAGCAACTCGATAGGGTGCCACAGAGTCACAGATCAAAGCCTTGGTGGCATTGATCACAGCAGATGACAGCATATCATCATTCACTCCAGGTGAGTAATCGTAAGTCTTTGTTATAGCTGCGTCTTTAGACTGTCGATCGTCTCGTCCTTGTAACACACCAACTCGAGTCGCCATCCCACCTGACTGACGTCTGGAATCTACTTGCACCGTATCTATCTCGCCAGGGTCGCCTTCTTTGGTCGCGCTATCTCCACCATCCGATTTTTTCAATCCGATCGACGCTGGATCGATCTCCATCTTGACCTGCGCCGGCGATTCCGCATCCTCGTTTCCCTCCGAAAATCTCACGATCGCATTCATTTCAAGTCCTTTGACCAGTCGGGTGTGCTCTTCTTGCAACCCACCATCCTTGACCTCGATCCTGTCTGACTGAAGGCTGGACAGCTCTTGTAAAAGATCAGCTATTTCAGATTAGATGTCTTCGTTCGTAAACTTCCTTGTAGCGTCAATTTTTTGCTTCGTTCGGATTGTAACCACTCGACGCTTTTAATCTTCCTTTGTAATATCGATCGCCGAAGGTGTCTATACAGATAGTCGAATTTCACTTGCAGAATGATCACCGCAGAGAAATTCGCGCCCCCAGTCCAGATCGGCTAGCAAATCGAGATATAATAACAGACCATTACACTCTTGTTCAACATCTTTGCCACCCTGTCCTACGAGGTCTTGGTCCGTAATATTTATTTGATCACTTTCTCGAGTTTGATCGATAGAAAGCTCGAACAATCCATCGTAAGAAGGCGAATTTACTTCGCGATCTTGATAAGTCCAAAAATGTGGTTCACCTTCGCAATCTTGACCTTTCAAACACTATCGATCACCCTCTCGATCTCGATCTCAATCTGTCGAATAGTGTGAATCACCTTCGCGATCTCGCTCGATAAAAAAATCTAACGATCCGTCCTGAGAAGGTGAATTTACCTTGCGGTCTTAATAAGTCCAATACTGTTAATCACCTTCGCCACCTTGATTCGTAGAAAGCCTTCGATCACTCTCTCGATCTTGATCGATAGAACGTTGAAAAGAGTCATATTATGAATGTGGGTCATCTTTGCGATCTCGATGTGTCGATATTTTTGAATCACCTTTTCGGTCTCTATCTGTCGTATAGTGTGCGTCCATTTCGCAATCTCATTACGTCGGTTAGTGAGGTTCACCTTTGCGATCCCGGTTCGTCAAAAACTGTTGATCACCATCACGATCTTTACCGTAGAAAACTTTTGATGACCTCTAGTTTGACGACGAGCGGCCGATCTTGATCAAGACAACACGGGCCGAGTCAGATCATTCGAGCTAGAGTTAAACCCGTTTGACTTTCCGCTTTCCGATCCAGTCCCAGAAGGTGCAGATATGGGCGGAGGAGATGGAGAATCGAATGAAAGCACTGATGTGGTTGATCTTGGAGTTATAGTAGAAAATGCTGAGACGCTCAACAGTAGTTACCCGGAGCCTGATCGGATTGCGGAAGAACACCTAGACCGTAACCTCGAGTGAATAAACCGACGCTTGGCAGGCGGGGCAGACGATCTCGACCTGGACCTACTGGCATGAGATCTCGACCCCAGGGCAGCGGAAGTAGGGGGCGATCCGGCCAAAGTAGCACTTCCGGGTTTCGGCAAGTGGTAAACGCGAATGTCTAGGACTAGAGTACCGCACTATTCCGTGTGTCGACAAAAGTACGGTGATCTGATATGGCCCGATCCCGATCCTGCTTCATCACCCTTAATCGGTCGCGCGTCTCGGTATAGTCACGAATGTGACGATGGAGGTTAATATTCTCTATCTGTGAATATGTCAGCTGACCTTCTAAAAGAGCCAAATAATTCACTCGCTGTATAAGATCGCTGAGTGCAGCCAGGCTTTCTTCGACCTCCTCTTGAGACCGACCCAACTTCCCCTTCAATTGTAAAACTTACAGTTCGATAAGGGACTTGTCGGGGGTCAGCTGGCTATGTGCTGCCGTTGGAGAATATCTTGATCGGATTGGAGATAATGGACCTGATTCTCCAAGGTACTGATCTGCTGCTCCAGGCTGGCCCGACCCCGCTCTTCAACACGTCACAAATATTGCAGATAAAGAACCTGCGCCGATCGATCTTGAGTGGTCCTCAAATATAGCATGCATTTGCTCAAGAAATGTATGGTATTGACGTATTGACCTTGCATCAAATCGTACCGACGCTGGACGAGGAAGACAAAGGTAGCGGCCGATCTGCGCAGAGAGTCGACCTCTTCTGGCAGGCGAATCCCCCGCTCAACAGCATCTCGGTACGACTTCTGAAGCATGTTAATTGTATACGTTTGGCTGCAGAAGGTCCCCTCTCGATTCCACAAATAGGAGATAGTAGCCCATGCAGATCGGACGTCTTCCGCAGACAGTCTCGGAATGTGAATTGCGGTGTCCACGGTCGGAGCGAATTCACTACGAGACTCTCTAGTAAAGAGGGTGTATGGCTTCGATGCGATGAGACGATCATGCGATGCGTGGGGCGAGCTTGGCTCAGGTGGGTGATCTGGAGATCCCATGAGAGCTAATAGCAATTTGGACGGTCAGGGATGGTGCGAAAACTTGAATCGATCCGGTACCGTTGGAGTATGCCCCCATTATCCGGCGATCTGCACAACAGATCTCGATCCGGAGACATAAGCACGGTGGAGCAATCCGAAAGTACCAGCGAGGTGAGAGATGCGAAGGATATGCCGTGGGACGGACTTAAGTGCTTGGACTAAAGTTGATGAGTGACTAAATAAGACTAATTGCTGCCCATAGGACTTCAGTGCAGGGTAGCTTCTACGAAAGTCACTAATCAAATTTTTGAGACGTAGATCGGTAACTATCCCTTTCAGACGTCACTTACCGGCAGAAAACGACACCGGATGATCTAGCGTTCCAATAGGAGACATAAGACGATCCCAACGGGGATCATCGATCCAATTTAATTTTCGCCAGAATGATGGACATGGAACGATCTGAGACGGGATGTAGAAAGGGACGATTTCTATTATAGAATTCGGGACAAGTCGCAAATATAGATGATTTCCACGGAGTGATCTGGGACAAGGAGAGGGATAAAGTCAAGCGACCCACCTGAAATTTGGTCAAGGACCAGGGTGTGGATGTTGAAGCACGTGAAGAACGGGTCACGGATTTAACACGCAAATGTTTCTTAATTCATGAACATGTGTTACATCATATTGACTCCTATCAGCAACGATCGGAAATGTCGTTGCAGAATTACCTTATAGAAAGGTGCATCTGGGACCAGGTGGTGCGGTGTGACTCGGTCCCAAAGCTGAAACATCCTGCAGATCGGTGATACTCTTTAGCGGTCTCACTATGGAAGTACCGTTTTTGGTTAATGATAGTCCGATCTGGAAGTGTGAACACTGATGGGAGCCCAGATAGCTATTTCAAGACACGTGGATGGTCTCGTTGATCAGATAAACCCTGAAGGGTGATATTGGAGCACGTACAATAAACAGAAGGATATCTATTACTGAATTGTACCGTGTCAATCTCAACGATCTCGAATTTGGGCACCAGATCGTTTATGGTCCCTCTTAATTATCGATATTTCGCTGATGAGACTTTGGAATCAAGATAAATATGTTTGTTAAAGGTCCATGAGTGATGTCTCAAAAGTTCAGACCAGAAACGCCAGTGAAAGCCTGTTGAATTGACGTCGCAAAATGAATTTAGACAAATTTGACATTATGAATCCCATATTGGGTGTTATAGCGCTTAGAATGGATATTGGGTACTATATTTTAGATTTGGGCTATTTTTGTGCTCTAGGTACGATACCTGGGATACATGCGCTATCATTGAAGCGCATTTCACGACATTTTAAACGTGTCTAAAGGGAAAATTCGGCTAATGGCGTTTCCGATTTGGATACGACCTATGGTTAAGAATAGACTTAGAGATAGGTTAGATATTAATTTGGGTGGTTAATAAAGCAGACTTGAACACTACTTCTTCTGCTCAAGACGCGCGTTTCCTCCCTCTCTTTCGGGCAAGATTGATCTGGCCTCCCCGACGGTTGGAGGCACGCGGGCTACAAGGACATTAAAGACCGATCCTGGATTGTTGGCAAATATCGAGAAGAGCGATCTCGGGAAGTTTGGTCCGGATCGATAAAGCACTCACACTCAACTCAACTGCTAGGGTAGCAGCGACAAGGACTAGGATTTTGGTTACAAGATCGGGAGACGGCTTAAGCGGTCAGAAGATCTGGAAACGGGGTTTTAGACCTGACTGAGTAAGACCGAGACGATCTACTGGATGGATAGGCCCGTTTCATCTTGGCGAAGCGCAAGACCTATCTGTTACACTGCGCTCTTCCGACAAGATCGGCCGATCCCAAGACCAGATCGAACCAATCCAAACGCAAGATCAACGCAAGACTATTATTTGCTGAGTGAAGATTTCTGCACTGCAAAGGCCCCGATCCCGAAGGCAAATCTAGCTCAGTGCGATCCAAGGTCAATATTGCGACATCGTTAAAAGTGACTGCCGCGACCCAAGATCAAGATCGCAGAACACCTGTTTGTGGTATGAAGATTTCCGCACCGGAAGCGAAAGCTCAACCTTAAACCTTCAGCGAGATCGACATCTCCCAAGGCCGTTACGAAGAGCTCAATCTAGCCGAACCGACGGGTACACAAGGTGAGCACAAGTCTATACAACAAGGCACGAATCGGAGTACCTCCTCCGTGAGTCGTCAAGTCTGGAAAAGTGGAAGATCGACCCTCACTCACGCAATTTGGTAAGATCGACTTCACCACAAAACCGTACGGTTAGTTATTCGAGGAGGGTTCTTCCTCTGCAAAGTGTCGACGTATCCGATGAAGGTGATGAAACGACCTATCCTTTCCTTGTGTCATGATATGTCAGATTAAAATTTAAGCGACAGGGTGACTTCTCGGACTCTTATGGATTGTCATATGAACCACTGCACATTGTCGTGACTGTCTTAAGCTACTTGACCTTCTGCTTCTGCTTAGTTATTGTTCTTAATGTTAGTTTAGCATACTATACTCTAGATTGTTGCACCTCGGAAAAGGATCGCCCATAAGAGTGCGCACGGCTGTCGTTTCTTGGTATGTTCGCTGTCGGGATAGCTATACCTCTTATAACTTTCGCAGATTCTGCAGTCATTATTGTCTAATATGGGCTCGTTTCCCAGTACCTACCAACCTAAATACTTCGATAAATTGACACATACGTATCTTATATCCCGTGCAAACACGCCGTGTAGCACCCACATGACGATCGAAAAATAACTAGGGCATGTGATCCATCTTGGTGAGAGAATGATTAATAGGATCTACATATCGTTACCCTTTCTTTTGTATAGGCAGCATTGTGGGTAGACGGCGAATCTGCATTTTTTGTGTAGCTTAAGTAGGTTGTTGTAGATAAAGCTAGAACACTTTGGACAGCCGTTGCTTAATACTCATGGCGTCACCCGGTTCTCCTGAGACCCAACTCAGCATCCCTGACCATCAACATATTTTGCTGACTTGATTAGAAATACAACAAACTTATCGCGTAGCTTGGCGGTCTGATTGATTAGTCCTCGTCGAATTTTGACCGATAGCATGCAGCCATTCCCGAAATTTATCCTCAATTCCGCATGATGTGGCACGACGTATACCCTCTAACCGTTGACCACCACGCCGTTGCGGTCTATTTTGACGGTTACTCGTGACATCTTAACCACCTTCGACATGCCGATTTATTGTACACCTTTATGCTAGCCAACAAATCATTCAAATTCGGATTTTGAATTTCTTGCCAGCAGTTTACTAATTGCTTTTACGCTATCTCCGTGTTTAAGCAAAATATTGGTGCGTACGTCATTCACAGCTCCCATTGTATAAGATCTCATTCTCAATCTTAAAGTTATATTTACAACGACCACCATTCATGTCGCTCTCCTTGTAACAGCTTAAACTGTCTTACGGATATTATTTTTCGTTCGGATAAGGGTGATGCGTTCATTCGGGATATCGCTCTCCTAGTGTCGTCTTTTTCGTCTACTGTAAGCGGCATCTGACGTTACTCCTTTCGATCATCGATCACACACATTTCGTCGATGGCCTTTTCCGTTTATCCAACAAAAGAGAGCACACAATTCGCTTTAATTAATTGATCAACTGACTGTGGCAGCACATTGGTTCTCAACCAATCAAAGTCCAATAGTCTTCTAGATTCAATGGTCACACAATTAAATTCATTGTCGTTCGTAGGGTACATTAGTTCAATGGTTAGAAGATTTGAGAGAATTAGTGAGCGTCTAGTGTAACGGGGTAGCCCATTACATGAAATTGTCATAAAGGATAAAATGGCAAAAAAATAATATTGCGTTGAATATTCTTTCAGCAATATTACAAAGGATGATGATATTGTTGGGATGACCGAAGGGTCTATTTATTGGTTGATATCGTGAGGATGTCAACCCACCAATCGCTGCTAGACGCGCGCAACGGGTTGTGAGTAGACGTCATCATATTTTAGTTGAACTAATATAATCAAGTCAGGACGAACCGAGACACAAGAGTCGTAGGACTTAATTGTATTAAATAACAGTTTCACTTTTACCAGGACTAGAGCCTTTGCCTTAGTCGTTACCTTCCTCTGTGTAAGTGTTCACACCTAGCTGGGCACTGACCTTCACTGTTGTCAGTAAAAGGTTACTCCGTACTGGTAGTCTATTACGTAGTCGTTGGTGCCCGTTACACCTGGCAAAACTTTGTAGTCCGTCCACGGACCACACTCGAATCGCCCAACATGAACATGTTGGACGAAGTTGAATGCGAAGGATTTCACGGAACTCGTAAAAGTTACTCTCATCGAAGCGATGTCAAATGGAGTGCGATTGACGAATGAGTTCAACCATTGGCAAAGAAGCTATCTGAGCCATGCTATCCACAAGGGATAGAGACCAGCAGCATTCCGTCAACAAGAATTTGACGACTCGCAAGCACAGATGACCTTTTCAAAACAACGAGATCACCAGCGGACTAAAGAACTGAGACAGCATCAGTTTCAGTCCGCACTGCCGACGCTCACGCGTCGACAGAAGTCTCTGAAGCTAGATATCTCTGAAGATCACGGAGTCGAAGAAGACTCCCTGTTAAGATGCTTCGTCAAAGTCGACGGTGCCATTGCGGCCTGTCGCATCGACAATGAGCGAATGCAAGTCGCATTTGATTAGTTGTACTCGGAAGGGGACGCCAAAATTATGCCCTGAATCTTAAGTTTCACGAGCCAAACGTGTTTGGGTCGTTAGTCATCTTCAAGAACCTGCTCAGCAAGACGTTTAAGCAACCCAAAGCGGAGTTCAGGACTCTAAACGGATTCCTCAAAATTGAGCAGGGTAAGCTTAAGGTTCACGCTTTGGCCCACCATATGCTACCTTGCAAGCTGCATAGTAGTGAATTCTGTGAGTCGATTGTTCTGATCACGATATTACATTAAGGACTTTCAGATAGTTTTGTGAAGTACATCCTGTTCCGCGGAGGGATAAAGACTTGCTCCAAAGCAATCTACGCTGCGGAGCAGAAAGCTTTTATTTTGAGACAGTCTCACACTGCGCTGAACCCCTATCGTCCACAGAGACAATCAGCGATCGGAGGTCCAGATCCAATGGACCTCTGTAAAGTCGAGGGCGGGAAATTTTGACCTGCTAGCGACAAGCGGTTGTTGAGACGCCATCTCTGTCACAAGATAGGACACTACGCATATATGTGCAGTATCCCTCGCTCAAAATCCCGCGGGTCTGAGAGCAGTCGACGTCCTCCATCCAGAAGAACTGGAGGACGAGAATCCGACGCTATTGCAAAGCCACAACAGCGAGGTCGACCAGGTTATTATGTTCGGGGTACGTATGAGCAGAGCGTCTTTCTGATTCAGCAACATCCTGTAATTATCTTGACAAAGGTTGCTACCGACACCCAGTCTCTGTTTGTGTCTGCACCTGGTGATGAGGGGTCCCTGATTTCCTTAACTTGTGAAGTGACAAAGGACTTGTCGCTTCGCGCCCTAGTTGACTGTGTAGAGTGGAACAACTTTTTTCGCCAGTTACAAGGTGGCGACGATCGACTGGATACTGGAAGTATCAACTTTGTAATGCGGAAGATCCCTCCGAATAGAATGACGGTGCGCCTGGCGATAGGCGCATCAATCGCTGTGAAGAAACGTGTAGTCGGAATCCGCTACACCTTAAAAGATATACAGTACGATGATGAACTCATCGTACTCGACCTGGATGACAAGTTTGATGTCATACTAGAACAACCTAGGCTCAGGAGATATGATCCAAGGGTTAGCTGTCAGCATCGATCAGTATAAATGCCTGCCACTTGCTCATCAGACGATCTGAATACTGTCTTGGAACGCCCAAATTGACGTGGGTGTATACAAGCGAGTGCGATGGCCTCACTCGCGGTACGGTCGTTAGCACGAATGTACAAGAACACAGTGTAGATGATCACTACATTGTGAAGAAGGGTCATCTGGATCCTGTGGATGTGACTTCCCAGGAAGTTATCGAGACAGTGAATGTCTTTGTCAATGACAAATCAACCGTACGCTCTTACACGCTTGATCTGACTGAGCCTTTGAAGTTAACTTCGGGGATAACTCGATTGACAACGATTGAACCGAAACGGGTTTTGCGTGATCGGCGTAGTAGCAAGGTCAAGCATATCTGTGTACTCGTCACAGAGGATGAGTACGTCATCGGTACTCGATCGGCAATGGTGTTTACTGATACTGAACGGGTTCTCTGCAATTCATCAATGGACGAAAGAGTTAACGATGAGGAGACTCGGATTGAGCGATACACGTCTCAACCCTGGGACTAGCTCCAAAAAAACTCTTTGTATAGGGATTTCATCAAATTCGATGATGTATTCCCTGAATCTACGCCTTGCAAATTGCCTCTTAAAGCATAAGTCACTAGACACGAGATCGAGCTCAAACCGGGCTCGGGGTATTGTGTAATGAAGCAGGATCCACTGCATCGTGAACAACTACCAGCGATCGACAAAGAATTTGTCGATCGCTTTGCGGCGGCCCATGTGAGTATTGAACATCCCCATTAACAGCTCTTCGATATTCTGTGTGCGAAAGGTCACAGGAGGATGACGGATAGTACACACATTTAACAAGTTGAATGCTGCTACGGTACCGGCTCAGACGCATATACCGAGAAAGGACGCAATCATATGAGGTATGTCTAAGAGTACCATCTTCTCGTTCATGGATATGATAGATGGATTCTATCAAATCCTCATGCGTTAGAGGTACACCCCGTATACGACAGTGAGCTACCTCAGCGGCATGCCTTGGGAGTGACTAGTGATACCATAGGGGCTGAGTAAGGCCCCTGCAACATTTGAAAGGTGTTCACAATTCTGTTGAGACCGGTGTGGGATTTCGCCTCGAGTTACTTCGACGATGTGTTCGTCCATAGCCGGGCTATGGACGGGAGGACGGATGGTAAAGTTCACACAAATCACATTTGTCTAATTCTCAAAGTTATGCGCAAGCATAAGTTGTATGCCAACTTCAAGGAGTGTATATTTGCGGCTAGCAAAAAAACAACTTCTTGGGCGCATCGTGGGTAAACACGGCGTACGCCCCGACCCCGAGAAGATCAAGGCGATCACCGACTGGCCAGTGCCAGTCAATGTCAATGGACTTCGTAAGTTCCTTGGAATAGCGACGTATTTGCACAAGTACTCGCGCGACTACGCCGAAATAACTGTGCAACTTTCTTGTTTACATTAATATAATGTGAAGTGAACATGGAACGCTGAGTGCCAGCGTTCCTTTGATGGTTTAAAGAAAAGCTTGATGCAATCGCCAATATCGGCGATTGCAGATCAGGACAGACCTTTGAATGTGGTCTGAGACGCCAGCAATTTTCAATCCGCTGTGCGCTGATGAAATTTGACACAGATGGCGCAGACCACTTCATCTGCTATTAATCGCGTCAGCTGCAAGCAGCTGAGCGTAATTAACCAGTGCATGACAAGGAACTCCTTGCCATGAAGTACGCACTTGCTAAGTTTCATGTCTATCTGTTAGGCGATAGACTGTTCATCGTCTATATGGACCATGCGTCACTAAACACGGCCGTAAACAGTCCTCACCTTTCGCAACGAATGGCTAGGTGGCTGGCTTTCTTCGAGGTGTACATCTTCCCCGTCGAGAATAATCCAGGACGACTAAATGTCGTCTCTTATGCGCTATCACGTCGGCCCGACTTCGAGCCGACCACACCCGTCAATATCGAGGCCTTGCCCACTATAGTAGCGCTGTCAGTCAGCTTGCCGTCGTCGCCTTTACTCGACGACGTGCGGAAGGCGAACGCAGGAGATGAGAATCACTTCCGTTTGATGAGTCGTCTTGCGAATCCATTCCGGAAATCCTTGTCATATTTGACGGCTCTATACCGTTCCTCTCTGGATCGGTACACGACTCGCAATGGCCTGCTGTATTATACAGAAGTTGCTGACGACACTTATCGTATCGTTGTTACCGACCATGATGATTTTCGTTTACGCATCATGTTCGAATGTCACGATGCGCCGTCAGGCAGGCATCGTGGTAGGAAAAGACCCACCTTACGGTAAGTCGTAACTTTTTATGGTCCCGCCAGTATCAGTTCATACGCAAGTACATTCGTTCTTACGAGGTCTGCCAATAGGTGAAGTCTATTCCTTCATCCCATGCACAGTTACAACCTCTGTCGGTACCGGCAGAATGTTGGGAGTCCGTTTCCATGGACTTTGTCTTCGGGTTCCCCGAAGACACTCACAAGAATAATGGTATTCTTGTGTTTGACGATCGTTTCAGCAAGATGTTGTATCTTGCTGCGGTCCCTGAATCGATCACTGCACACGGCTGTGCGCGTAACTTCATCGACACAGTTTTTAGACTTCACAGATTACTCCGTTAACTCGTGCCCGGCCATGATTATCGGTTCACGACGGATTTTGGCAATCCGTGTTCCGCATTTTGCGAATACAGTTAAAGATGTCAACTTCTGACCATACTGAAACAGATGGTCGGACGGAACGCGCGAGCCGTGTCCTCGAAGAAATTCTTTTAGGATACTTCCACATATTTTCGAGTTGGACTGAGTTCTTGCCGATGGTCGAATTTACCATCAACAATTCCGTGCATCCGTCCACGACACATTCAGCTCTCTACGCGAAGTGCTTACGCCACCCACGTATTCCCGCCCTCATACAGTGACTTTGGGTTAAGGAGGGAGGGACTCACTCGATCAAAAACCGTTTTGGCTCTTGCTCATCACGTATTATTGCACACGCCAATACATTTAATGCAGATGTTGATAATGTCGACATCGATTCGAATGGCCTTAGAAGTAGCAATGACGCTGCTGCTTCACCAGGCAGTGATGACGATGCTGCTATGTTCAGCATCGTCAACGACAAGGCCAGCGCGGAAGAGGAAACTCGCGAAAGAGTAGAAGAACCTCTGAGCAGTGCGCACGAAGCGCACAAAACGACAAAACAACGAGTCAGCAGAGAACTTCCTGCTGACTCGAGAGGCGGTAGTCCATTTCATACAGGACTGCATCGCAAATGAGGTGGACCGCCAGAATCGGAACGCAGACAAGAATGGAAGAGCAAATGTTCTTTCACTTAGAGTTAATGACCTAGTACTACTGTCTACGGTAAACTTACCTGGACATGTAGTCACTAATGTCGGCAGTAGTAAACTACTGCCGAAATACATTGGTCCTGTTCGTGTGTTGCATCGCAAGAACAATGCATACACGATTGAGTTGCCTCGCAGGATGCGCACGCATCCTACGTTCTATGTTGGTCGTCTCCGCCCGTACTATCGGTACGAGAGCTCTGGCGAGAACAGAGACAGCCGGCACGCTCACGAATCGCCAACAGGTTCTTGTGATTACGGATCAAACTCTCAGCCGGGGCCTTCCGCAACAGAGTCTCGCGACGAGCCGCCTCGAGTCCGTCGCACAAATGAAGCTTCATGCGTTTGTTTTCAAGTTAAACGAACATTAAATCCGATCAAGTATTCTTTAGATCGGTACAAAGACATCGTGCGCTCGCTTACAAGAAGTGTCTATGATCTTACTCGTAATCAAGTCCTCTCTTAAATCGTTTGGGTATAATTAATGGTTATCCAAAGTATCCTGTACGCCGGGCAGCTCAGCTGGACCCTGACTTTCCACAACCACCGGAACCACTGGTGGATTCTCACGGTGGTCGACGCTTTCACGTGGGGCGTATTTTGAGACACCGCGTGCAGAATGGGGAGCGGTCAAGTTACCTTGTCCGGTGGCGTGGGTACCCACCATCGTATGACAGCTGGGAACCTCGATCCCAGCTGAGGGCTGAAGTTAAGGGTCTCGTCCACCAGTACGACGAGACTCATCCGATAGGTCCGAGGGACCATCGCTAAACACGCGCCCTAGGCGTTTGTAGACGGATTGCAAGTTCGCAATCGCGTCCCGCATCTCCTCCGAGATGTGTGCCCTTCCCTAGGGATAACTTAGGGAGTACACGTCTCTATGTGCACGTTGCGAGTTGTCAACACAACTCCCACAAGGATCTCCCCCGAGTGAGACAAGGAATGTCTGCCTCACTCGACAAACGATGCAACCGTTACCTTGCACCGGTTGGCGTTCGCTTTCTCAAAGTAGATGCGTACCACTCCAAGGTTTTGAAGCCATCCTTCTCGTCCAAAATTTTTGACATTTTGGACGAACGCGTTCCACGCCGCCAAAAGCGAGGCCTTGTCACGCTTTTTGGTTGCCATTGTACCATCGATGCATGAGGATAGCATCGAGATAAAAATTCTTCAGCGCGAAGAACTTTCGCGCTGGAACTCAAGCCGTGAAGTTTACTCGCATCGAATAAAGGTATTCGATGGTGTTGACTTGTCTCGTGAGACAAGCTATAGATGAGATATTCAGGCAAACGCCACAGCTTCAGCTCATCACGCTTCGAAGTGGTACCTTTGCCGGTACCACGTGTTTCAGTATGACGATGGCTCGCGCCAACGTCAACGCGCTGATGCGAAGGCGCACGAATTGACTGTTGTAATGAGAAATCATACTCATCGCCGTGTTTATCATTACTGCTGAACGAAGTATCCTGAGTGCCGCGAGCATATTCGTTCGGCAGGTCTCTTAATGAACGAGGCACCGCAGGTGAGCGCGATTCCTCAAAGGATTTTTAAAGTCAGATATACTTGACTCTCCAGAGTAGATGACCCCTAGCTCGAGGTCGATCTGTGCATGTGGTGCGATACCACATGCGCATGCAGCAACACTTGATGCAGGCAGAGAACGAGCAGCGGCCGACGAATCGTCTGTCGTAGAGGCTGGCGAGGGGCGCAGTAGTGGAATGTGTCGTCTTGAATGACCTCGCATAGACATGTTTACTATGCTGAATTAGTAAGAATAAATTGGTTTAACCAAAAAGAGGTCCCCGTCTCGTTGGCATCCCAAGGAGTCCAAAAAGTTTCGATAGTGACTCGGCGACTATCAGTTAAAGACGGGGTTATGCAACGGAATATCCCTTTACATGAAATTGTCATTAAGGATAAAATGGCAAAAACTAATATGACTTTGAATATTCTTCCAACAATATTACAAAGGATGATGATATTGTTGGGATGACCGAAGGGTCTATTTATTGGTTGATATCGTGAGGATGTCAACCCATCCATCGCTGCTAGACGCGCGCAATGGGTGGTGAGTAGACGTCATCATATTTTAGTTGAACTAATATAATCAAGATAAGGACGAACCGAGACACAAGAGTTGTAGGACTTAATTGTATTAAATAACAGTTTCACTTTTACCAGGACTAGAGCCTTTCCCTTAGTCGTTACCTTCCTCTGTGTAAGTGTTTACACCGAGCTGGGCACTGACCTTCACTGTTGTCAGTAAAAGGTTACTCCGTAGTAGCAGTCTATTACGTAGTCGTCGGTGCCCCATAACATCTAGAAGTTACCGAATAACTCACATCGATGCGCGTCATGTAATTAATTAAAGAACTGAAATAGGCGTCTTCATAAGTACGCATCGTATCCCGCTGATCAGCACGCTCTACAGGGTCCAGCGGTCATCGCTCTCTGATGCTATCAGGTTTATGACGTTGATTTGCTCGCGTAATTGGAATTATCATCTACGGACAACTGGTATATAAACCTGTTTTGCTATGTGTAAGATAGGTCGTACTAGTATGATGTGGTCATTTGTCAACCTATTCACTTCTCTACCTGCTTCAAGAGAATAGACGTCATAATTCAACTCATTATTGGTTATTAATAATAGTCGCTCTCTTCACATTGAGACTCAACTCGGTCGGTCCGATGTCTCAGACTTCGCTTTCCGATAGCCGCTCGAAAACCCTCTGTAGTCGCCGCTGTCAGACTCATCCGGTGACTGGTTCAAACTAGCCTTGTCCGTTTTGTTCTTCAAGCCGAGAATGAACTTTATCTGCGGATCAATCGATATTTTTCACGACGGTTTCGATGATCGAATTGGTGGTCATTGATCCTCAATTTGCGTCGTATTTATGGCTGATTCGAGTTGTCACTATGAGCGAATCTGCGACATGTGATTAGGAGCTATATGATAAGGGTTAGACGGTCGATAACTGCCTGTCTTGATCCATTGTTTTATGCGTTTTTACATAAGAGCCGATATACCATGATCTGATTAACGCGATGCATGTCCATAAGACATCGTGGGTAGATTATATTTATACATCACCACGCCACAATAAAGCGAGAATTGCTCTACAAGAATGTTTGCATCGGCTACACCCCTTCTTATATTGGATATGCGCCGATCGTGTATAAATATCTAGTCGAAGGAGGAAGCCGCACATATGTTCTGACTTTACATGTCGCAAAGTAATATTTTGAACTTGCCATACGATCATACTAGGAAAAGTAGTATTCCATAAACGCCTTGCTGAGTAATTTATATGTCCGCTGCGCCTTTTTTGACAACTGTCGGTACGAACGCTTGGCCGTATTACTGAGAATCAACGAGGATAGATCGCACCGGTCGTTCTGGGGTTCCTGTGATTTTTTCATCTCGTAGGTGAAATTTTTAATCCACTCAAAACTTTGTAGGACCAAAATCTTTTTCTCTAAGCTTGGGAATATTGTCCAGCATA
>CANTFL010000452.1:0-28103 GCA_947650285.1 Hyaloperonospora brassicae | reverse complement strand
CCTATTTTCGCAAAGTCAAAGACACGCGTACACCTTTTCGGTAAGTTTTTGCATGAGCAACGTTATGCCCATCATCAAACCGGATTGATGTATATTGTAGACACTTTTGTCTCAAGCAGCACAATGTCGAGTCAGACCGGTCTGGCCAATCGAAACCATCAAGCGTTGAGGTCAGTATTAAACCAGCCGGTAGCCACATAGGCGTCACCCTATAAACAGTTTACAGTGACTAGACAATCATCGAAAAGGAGAGATATCATGTAGCTTAATGATCGACAAGCCGGTTAAAATAGTCGAGAGAACAGTATGTGTTGCAGTTGGCGTATATTAGATTAGCTGCATGTGTAACGGGGTAGCCCTTTATGTTATTATTATAATGAGAAATGGCTATAAAGAATATAATGTTGAACTTTTCTGTTAAAAACACCACCACCAAATATATTAAGATGTCTGATATGACCCAATGTTCTACTCACTGGTTGAAATTGTGCTTGTATCAATCCGCCAATCGCTGCTAGACGTGCGCAATGGGGGGGGTGAGTAGACATCATCATACGTTTAATTAGATTAATACAATTAGGTCAGGATAAACAGAGACATAAGATCGATATGACTTTATTGTATTAAATTACACTTTAACTTTTACCAGACACTAGAGTGTTCACTTAGTCTCCTTTCCTTCCTCTGTGTTAATGCAACACATAGCAGGTAACTGACTATCACTGTTGTCAGTAGAATTGAGCTCCGTACTGGTCAACTAGTGCGTCGCCACCAGTGCCCCGTTACACTACGACCACCCTAGTTACATACGAAAGGGTCTGATCTGCTAGTATATGTTATTGGGCACATTAGCGACCAACGAGGACAGTACGTGAAGAGAATCGACGTTAACTGGTATCCAGTCGCTATTTGACATAGTGTGTCGTGCCAATATTCGTTGACGTTATTTTCAATCTAATTCCCTTATAGGGAATGGGTGTCTTTCTGTCGAGCTTCTAGATGGGAACTTATCTCCATTGTAGTGGGTTTTGTCTGTGAATTCCATATTTAAGCAACATTAGCAAATCGACCATTGAGCCTTCATTAGTGCGCGAGACTAGACGCACCGCTAATAAACCGTGTGAAAATGACTTCGTCGACAAGTACAAAAACGTAATGTGTCGAATGCAATGATCAGAAATTGTTGGGTGTTCAATTTGAAAGGTAATAACATTGCTTTGGTAGAAGCGGTGCACGCTCTGAGCTCGCCCGAACATTAGTGAATAAGTGCTATGTTTTGGGGTCAGGATCAATAGGATGGCGGTGAGCAAAAAATCACAAAAGAATGTTGTTCTGTGAATGATTTTAGTAGAGTATACCTGGTCAACCTGGTCAGTATGCTTCATTAAGTTTATTAAGGCAGCCCTTTCTAAATGGTAATATGATATAATGTCTAACTAAACAGCACGATATGAAACTTGACGTAGTCGACTTGTCGTGCCGTTGAACATGTTTGTTGCAGTGCTGAGAAACAAAGTGACCGCTCGATACATTTTACTCTTCTACCTCTATTGCAACAAGTGCATATCGTCTATTTCCTATGATTGCTACATCGAGCGTACTTGTCGACGTAAGGAATAATCCTACGGTGTTGATCTCCGTTTCGACAGTCACGCGCGAGTGTCTTTGCAATGCCATTGGCAAATGTCTCACTTCTTTTCTGTTCTACAAAGTTGAAGCGGGTCGTGATGGTGAAGAACACGTACCAGAATAGCTCGCGTTCCTCACTGATAAAGATTGAGCTGTCACTGTCGTGCTGCGGTGCATGCGTGACCAGGAGAATGACAGGAATGCAACGGGGCAACGACAACTACGTACTGGTCCACCAGTACGGAGTTTACTATCACTTACTGTCGTGAGTCAGTGCCCAGCTAGGTGTAGAACTACACAGAGGAAGGTAGAACGACTAAGGTGAAAGACTAGTCGTAGAAAAAGTAAAACTGTCATTAATATAATTAAGTCCTATAACTCTTGTACCTCTTTTTGTCCTGACTAAATTATACTAATGTAACTAAATGTATGATGACGTTTACTCACCACCCATTGCGCGCGTCTAGCAGCGATTGGTGGGTTGATATCATCACGATATCAACCAATGAGTTGACCCTTCGTTCATCTTCAACAATATCATCATGCTCTGTGATATTTTTGAAAGAATATTCAACGTAATATTCTTTATTGTCATTTTCTTCATAACGACGATATCATGTAACGGGCTACCCCTTTACATCACCCCTCCCTTAACTGATAGTCACCGTGTGACTATCTAAACTTTTGTGGCCACCCGTTGGATGCCACCGGGACGGAGAGTACTTGTTGGTCAGATTCATGAATTCTGACTTTGCCTCGCATAGATAACATGTCTATGCGGAGTGACCCAAAGATGACACAGGCTGTAGCCGCGCCCGCCTCTGGTGCAGACGACTCGTCGTCTGCTGCTCGTTCTCATCCTGAAACAGGTGTTGTTGCAGGCGCATGTGGTATCACACTTCATGCACTAGTTACCCTGAGTTAGGGGTCCGCTAATCTGGCGAGTCAGATGTGTCTGACTCGGGAAAGCCTTTAGAGACATCGTGTTCACCTGCATGCCTCGTCCATCAAGAGACCTGACGAACGAACATGCTCGCGACACGCGGTATACTCCGTTTAGCAGTAATGATAAATACGGCGATGAGTATGATTACTCATCACAACAGTCAATTCGTGCGCCTTCGCATCAGCGCGTTGACGATGGCGCGAGCCGTCGTCATACTGAAACCCGTGGTACCGGCAAAGGTACCTCTTCGAAGCGTAATGAGCTGAAGCCGTGTCGTTTACCTGAACAGGTCATCAATAGCTTGTCTCACGAGACAAGTTACACCATCATATTTTCTGAATCGATGAGAGTGAGCGCCATAATTTGAGACCCAGCACGAAGAAGTTTAGCGCTAAATAAGACCTTTATGTCGATGCTATCATCAAGCATCAATGGTACAATGACAACCAAAAGCGTGACAAGGCCTCGCTTTTTGGCGGCGTGGAACGCGTTCGTCCAAAATGTCAAAATTTTGGACGAGAAGGATGGCTTCACACCTTGAAGTGGTACGCATTTAGTTTGAGAAGCGAACGCCAACCGGTGCAAGGTACCGGTTGCATCTGTTTGTCGAGTGAGCCAGGCATTCCTTGCCTCACATGGGGAGATCCTTGTGCGAGTTGTGTTGACAACTCGCAGCGTGCACATAGGGACGTGTATTACCTAAATTCGCCCTGGGGAAGGGCACACATCTCGGCTGAGATGCGTGACGCGATTGCAAACTTGCAATCCGTCTACAAGCGCCAAAGGCGCGTGTTTACCGATGGGCCCTCGGACCAATCGGATGAGTCTCGTCATACTGGCGGACGAGACCTATAACGTCAATCAACAGCTGGGAGCGGGGTTCCCAGCTGTCATAAGAGGGTGGATACCCCCGCCGCTGGACGAGGTAGCTCGTCCTTGATCCATTGAAATGTCACGGTGGTTCAAGATACGCCTCACGTGAAAGCGTCGACCACCGTGAGCATCCACCAGTGGTTCCGGTGGCGGAGGAAAGACCTCGTCCGGTCAACCCCCGGGCCTGCAGCCGACGACTTAAGGAGAAGGATCGGCGTTACCTGATCGAGTTGAGCGAGGACGTCGATGCACGAGTACGATCGTCGGCACGACTTGACTGGCACCGTGCGGACGAATTCGCACCGATCAGGAGACTGACCGATCGGGATTTCGCCGTTCTTTCCACTTGAGTCTGCGAACGGGAGAACGCACCGGTGGCGCAACGAGCTAGCGGCGGCTCGTCGCGAGATATCTGCGTCGTCTGAAGGACCAAATCTGAGGGTTTGGTGCGTGAACACAAGAATATGATGGGGATGTTCTTGAGCGTGGGGGCTGTCTCTTCATCGCAAGAAGAAGACTCGTACTGATAGTACGGGCGAAGACGACCAACATAGAACATAGGATGCGTGCGCATCCTGCGAGGCAACTCAATCGTGTATGTATTGCCCTTGCGGTGCAACAAACGAAAGGGACCAATGTATTTCGGCAGTAGTTTACTACTGACGACATTAGTGACTGCATGTCCAGGTAAGTATACCGTAGACAGTAGTACTAGGTCGTTAACACTAAATGAAATAACATTTGCTCTTCCATTCTTGTCTGCGTTCCGTTTCTGGCGGTCCACCGCGTTTGCGATGGAGTCCTGAATGAAACGAACTACCGCCTCTCGGGTCATCAGGAAGTTCTCTGCTGACTCGTTGTTTTGTCTTTCAGTGCGCTTCGTGCGCACTGCTAAGAGATTGTTCTCTTCTTCAGCGAGGTTGTCTTCTTACTCGCTGGAATAATCGTTGACGATGCTAAATATTCCATCATCGTCATCATTGTCGGAAGTAGCAGCAGCGAAATTGCTACTGATAAGATCAACTTCTTCGATGTCGACATTATCGACATCGGCATCGTAAGTGACGACGTTAGCGTCGACACGTGATGTGCAAGAGCCAAAACGGTTTTAGTCGAGCGAGTCCCTCCCCTCCTTAACCCAAAGGCACCGTATGAGGGCGGGAATACGTGGGTGGCGTAAGCCATTCACGCAGAATGGTGTATGCATTGTTGACGCATGCACGGAATTGTTGATGGCAAACTCGACCATCGGCAAGAACTCACTCCAACTTGAAAAAGGAGTGGACGTATCCTCAAAGCATATCTTCGAGGACACGGTTCGCGCGTTCCGTCTGACCAGCTGTTTCGGGATGGTCAGATGTGGACATCTTCAATCGTGTTCCGAGAAAACTGAAACCCGGATTGCCAAAACTCCGCCGTACACCGAGGGTCACGGTCGGACACGAGTTCGCGGGGTAATCCGTGAAGTCGAAACACTGTGTCGATGAAGACACGCGCACAGCCGTGTGCAGTGATCGATTCAGAGACTGCAGCAAGATGCACCATCTTGCTGAAACGATCCACAAACACAAGAATACCATTATTCTTGTAAGAGTCTTCGTGGAACCCGAAGACAAAGTCCATGGACACGGACTCCCAACACTCTACCGGGACCGTAAGAGGTTGTAACGGTGCACGGGATAAAGGTCTAGGCTTCGCCCGTTGACATACCTCGCAAGAACGAATGTACTTGCGTACAAACTGATACTGGCGGGGCCAGTAAAAGTTACGACTTACTGTAAGGTAAGTCTTTTCCCTACCACGATGCCCGCCTGATGACTAATCGTGACATTCGAACATGATGCGTAAACGCAAATTATCATGATCGGGAACGACGACACGAGGTGTATCGTCGGCAACGGCTGTGTAGTACAGCAGCCATTGCGAGCCGTATACCGATCCAACGAAGTACGGTATAGACCTGGCGAATCCGATAAGGATTTCCGGGATGGGTTCGCAAGGTGACCGATAAAACGAAGGAGAATCATATCCCCTGCGTATGCCTTCTGCACGTATTCGAGTAAAGGCGATGACGGCATACTGACTGAAAGTGCCGCGATAGTGGGCAAGTCCTCACTGTTGGCGCGTGTTGGCGGCTCGAAATCGGGCCGACGTGATAGTGTGGTAAAGTCACTAATTATATAATGGGACGTGGATCGGTGACCACCCAGTTAAGGTGTCACTTACTGGTGGAAAATGAGACCATGGGACCTGGCGATCTAATAGTGGGATGGGAGGCGATCCCAACGGAGAAAGACGATATGATCCAACTGTCGTCATATTGATGGGTATGGAACGATCTGAGACGGAGGTGGAAATGGATGATTTCCACGCTACAATCTGGGACAAGGAATGATTTCAACGGTGCGATCTGAGACAAGGGACTGGATTGCATCAAACGACCGATCTGAAGCAGAATTAATCTGGGAAAGGTGCATCGGGGACCAGGCAACGTGAGGTGACTCTGTGACAAAGGTGCTGAAATCCATCAGATCGGTGACATTCTGTTGCCGGTCTCCCGAAATGAGTACTGATTTAGTTTAATTATGGGCCGATCTGGAAGTGTGGATGTTTGTGGGAGTCCGTAGGACCGTTGTAAGAACTACGGATGGTCCCATTGAGCAGACAAACCCGTGAGAATGGTATCGAAGTACGCTCAATGGATGAAAGAACATACGTGGCCGGATTGTACTGTGTCGGTCCTCAACAATCTCGAATTGGACCTCAGATCGGTCATGTTCCCTGCTGACTATGGATATATCGGTGATGGAGCTGTTGAATCGTGATAAACATGTTTGATGAAGGTCCATGAGTGATGTCCCAAACGTTCAGATCGAAGGATCTAGTGGAAGCCGGTTGAATTGACGTCGTAAAATGGATTTAGACACATTCGGCATTTGGATACTATTTTGGACCTTTTGGTACCAAAATTGGGTATTTGGTACCGTATTTGGAATTTGGTCCCTTTTGGGTGCCTATGTACGATATTGGGAGTATTGGGGCTATCTTTGGAGTACAGGTCACGAAATTTCGACACGTGTTCAAGGGGGAGGTCAAGATTAAAGGTGATATCGACTTGGAGAGTGACCTATAGTTGGGAATAGGCTTAATGATAGGTTGGATATTAATTTGGTTGGTTAATAAACAGACTTAAACTCTACTTCTTCTACTCACGACGCACGTTCTCCTCCCCTCTTCTCCAGGCAAGATTGATTTGGCTTCCCCGGCGGGTCAAGGCACGCGTGTTATAGGGACACAGAAGACCGATCATAGATTGTTGGCCAAGATCGAGAAGAGCGATCTCGGGATATCTGGCCCGGATCGATCAAGTACTCACACTCAACTCAACTGCTAGGGTAGCAGCAAACAACAACAAAGGGAAAGGATATTTTTTACAAGATCGCAAGTCGGCTCAAGTGGTCAGAAGATGTGGACAACGAGTTCAAGACAAGACCGAGCAAGATCGAAGCGATCTACTGGACATATCGGCGTGTTTCATTTTGGCGAAACCAAGGACCGATCTGCCCAAATTGCGCACTTCCAGCAGGATCGGCCGATCCCGAGACCAGATCGGAACGATCCCAAGGCAAGCTCGACGCAGGACTACTATTTGCTGAGTGAAGATTTCCGCACAGCAGGAACCCTGATCCCGAAGGCAAATCGAGATCGGTGCGATTCAAGATCGGGATCGCGACATCTCTAACTAGTGCTCGCCGCGACTCTTGATCAAGATCGCAGAACCCCCGTTCGTGGTTTGAAGATTTTCACGCCAGAAGCAAACTCCTAACCCAACCTCTCAGCGAGATCGACATCTCCCAAGGCCGTTACAAAGAGCTCAAGCCAGCCCAACTGACGGGTACACACGGTGAGCACAAGGCTATACAACAAGGCACGGATCGGAGTACCCCCTCCGTGAGTCGGCAAGTCTGAGCAAGTGGAAAATCGACACTCACACAAGCAATTTTGTGAGATCGACTTCACCACAATGGTTTGCGTGCCCGGATCTTCTGAGGCCTCTGTATTTCACCGTGAGTCCACTGGCGAAGATGTCAAGATCAAGCAAGAACCCGGGATTGAAGTGTTAGTGATAGAGGGATCGACGCAGACACGCAGAAGCACGAGATCCTCAGATCATCAGAGTTTTGGGAGAGGCTCTGATAAAATGAAAATGAAAGAGGAAGATCGAGAGATCGATCTGGAAGATAAACCTCAATTCTTTCTAAGGGGGCTTTCGGGGGCCACCGCAGAGCGATCTGCAAAGAGCAATCTGCTGGATGAAAATCCAATGGTGAAAACCAAACCGGCGAAAGCCAAACTCTATTTTCTCGTCGATGGGTCATCCGACCTTCAGCCTAGAAATACGATCATGGGATCGACCATACCAAAACTATCCACGATGAGATCGGTGGGATATGATAGCAAAGATCGCCAGATCGACCATACTGTGCAATCGAAGATCGGAGCTAAAGAGGAATACGATCAAGAACGGGACGAGATCGCGATGCAAAAGACCGTTATGATCGAAAGAAGATCGCGTACGTGGAGAATGAAACGACAGGCAACTCGTGGAAGCATGCGAAATGGCAGCGCTATTATATTCATTTGACGACAATGCTCAAGACGGACCCAATGCTCAAGATATTACAGCCCAAGTTGATCGGCCCTCTGGATAAGCCGCTCTCGGTCCCACCTCCAGGGACCAACAAACCCGACGCGATCAACTTGATTTTGCGGATGTTAGATGACATGGGTTTCTGCGCTAATGCTTTTGATGGAAATGAACTGCTGATTTGCAGCTTGGAACAGTTGGAGGACGCAAGGAGCAAGTTCGTGGGGATCATGACACTGATCGTGGGCGAGGCCACTAAGCCTAAAGACGAGGTCGCTATACACTCGGACTCACTCCGTGAGAACCTCACAGGAACCCTCACTATGCATCAGATGACTCTGAGATCGAGTCAGACGAATCCATCAGTATTCGCCGGATGTCTCTAGGACCGTCAGGAGGACCGTTCCTCCAGGGCCGGATCAGCAAGGCTAAGATCGAAGCCTTGAAGTAGCAAACCAAGATCGACGTACAACCACGGCCGACCGGTGCACCTATGAGGTTGGTAGATCATAAAGAGAATGATCTAAGTCGATATTTCGATATGGCGATGAAGAAACACGAAGCAGAACAACGAGCAGCCCAACGAATGAACCGACAGCCGAGCCGTGACCCAGATCGCCTTACTTTTACCCAACTTTCGCAAGAGATCTATGACAAGCCGGATGTGGATATGGAATCGGTGGAGTCCAACACTTACGATCAGATCCAGTAGGGGACAGAATATGATCCGGACGATCTGTGCATGGCCGAACCAGGGCGACCTCAAGTTGCCGCGACCGGTGTGACTAACGGGACCAACTCCGTCTTTCAAAGGATCAGAACCTCAACGATCTCCGAGCTGAAGGAGTTCTTGGGAACGGGTCGAGAAATAGACAAAGTCAGACCTAGATCGGTGAAGTTAAATCAGCGTTCCTTCGTGACCAAGCACCGGACGAAGAGAGATGTCTGGTTTCGGCGATCTCCTGGTTGGCGCAGCCCGCTATTGGTACCGACAGCTGCGCAGATCAACGAGATTCAATTGGAAAGAATTGATGAACAGCTTCCTTTTGGAATGCACAGGACACGGGGTGTCAGCGAGCCGGCAATATTACCACGCGAAGAAGCGATCGGACGAAAATCCTCTGCAGTACTTGCATCGGCTTAATGTGACGGGAATGTTGGCGAAGGTACTGGTGAAAAATGGAGCGCCAGATGCACGCAAGGAACATATCAACCATTTCATTGACACCTTAAACGATTCCGATCTCGTCGACCAGCTGCTACCGCTGAATGTAGTAGATGAGGACGCCATGCAGGAGACATTGCATGGATACCATCAGGGGAGAACGCGTCAAGGGAAAATGATGATGGGTTCGTCCAAGTTCAGACAGAAGGGGACGCCTGGTCCAGCACTTTCTAAGCATACACGTGCGGTGAGGATGGTCCGTACCGAAGATATCAGCAGTAAGTCAGAATCGGACATCTACGGATTGGATTCGGATGATCGATTAAGATCGATCCATATGGCTGCCACTACGGATCGGCGTACAACATCTTGCAACGCTATAGAGCATAAAAGGTCGGGCGATCCGAATAATCGTCGAAACTATAAAGTTCGCAGTATGCCATTGAAGCCGTGTACCCATTGCGGATCGACCAAGCATGGAGATCTCGGTCGTTGGAAGCGGCCCACGTGCCAGAAATGTGGGCGTAAAGAACACCCTCCAACAATTGTTTTTTCGTGTGTCGTGCCTGCGGTGAGATGCATGACCCGGGAAAGTGTTCCCATGGAGGAGTTGTACAACATGATCCGACAGTGGTACGTCTTAAACAAGCATGATGGGATACTGCCAGAGAAGGCCGAGAAGATGTTAAACTAGGACGCTCGCCAGGTTTGATTCTAGTACGAGCCGAGCGTTCTACGCTCTGCATTATTGCATACGTGAAAAAAAGAAGACAGATCGCGAGAGTAAGCAGGATACAGATATGGAAACAAATATATCTCGTTCGAAGTCAAAACGTGTCTCTTCCGTCTCCAGGCTGAAAAGGATCAACGAGTACTCGAGATCCGAACCAACTATGGAAATTTAGCTCGCTTATGGAAAATCTCGCGGATATTGGAAACATGATTCGCCCGGGAAGTGATTCAAACAGGCGAAAGCTGTTGGCAAGACCAACAACGTGGAAGCGACTCTGTTCTTTGATTCCGGTGCTGAAGTGTGAATTATTGACACCACCTTTGCTCGTAAGGTCGGTTGTCACTATTGACGAAAGTAAACGACAAGAATGTATCGGGATCGGAGAAACTCCGTCTATGACGATGGGACATACCAAGATCAAGGTCACCTTAGCGGGATCGCTGGTATAATTCTTCAATGTGTGGGTAGGCGATCTAGCAGGACAGGAAGCGATTATGGGAATGGACTTTATGGTGCCGGAGTGCGGCTCGATCCAGCTGATGGCGCGCTATGTCTACCAGAAACAATCCGTATTCATCTTGCAGGACGTCGCCCAGCGTACTGATCGAAGATACATCACGTAAAGGCGAAGGAACAACATGTAGTGATCCAGGTCGGAGAGTCAAGAGAAGTGAAGATCACGATCGGTGGGGCTAAGATGGAGTTGTGGGTCACTAGAGGATCAGACTGGGTCCCCACGGTGATCTCGGGGTTGAGTAAGACGAAATACCTGTAGATGACCAACATTGGCGACCGTGAGATCATACTGCCCACCCACACTATATTAGGATTGTGGACGGAAGGCGATATGGTACCACGGACTCAAGGTTTTGTGACGGTCGGATTGGGAAGTACAAGAAGCGGCAAAATCTAGCGTACGAAGCTGCGACGGATAGTGTGAGCGCGCTTCCAGAAGAGCAGATCGGACCATTGGTAGATCGCCCTACCTACGTCACCCCTAAACGTATCATGAAACGACAATCTGATCCGCTAAAAGATGTATCTTCAGCGGTCTCTGCGGTGACGCGGCAGGCCGGAAACGAGAAACTGCACAGGACAGAATTCGCGTTTGTGGGGGAAGGAAGGGGCAATGGAGCTGAACTAACTCCACACAACGAAGCAGAGCTATCGCAAATGAACAACGATCATGAGATCGGAAGCCATCATGCAATTAAAGTGGAGCGCGATACCGATCAAGTATGGCCACGTGATAGACCGTCTCTATCGAAGGCTGATCCGCCTGACAAACTGTTGGAGTTGAGCCAGCCTGCAACTAAAGCAAGAGCCTGTGGAAGAGATATTGCCAAAGACTGAAGATGCTGAGATCGCAGAAACATCAGTTTACTACCACGAGAGCGGAGATTTGTTTGCTGAAAATATCGAGCAGCACATGGCAGTGTTGCCAGAGATGTCGACAACTACGGAAGAAGTTTTACGATTGATGACATTCATATAGGCGATCCCAATGTGTCTCTCACCACAGATCAACAGCGGCTCAGATCGCTGATCTGGAAGAGCCGTCACCTTCTCATGGGTAAAGGTAATGCTCTACCACCAGCAGAACGAGGCGCGATCTGTGATATCGATGTCGGTGGGGCAGCACCGATAGACAAAGAGTCCGTCCGGTCGCGCCGAAATATCGGGAGAAGCTGTCGGATCTCATCAAAAGGCTGTTAGCGGCCAAGATCGTTCAGCTATTCACGTTGCCTTGGGCGTCTCCGATAGTGGTGATCATCAAGAAGATTGGAGTGGATATTCGTCTCTGTATTGATTATCGAAGAGTAAATCAGCTGACACGCCTGATGGTTTACCCCATGCCGTTGATCAGAGATCTGCTGGAAGACCTGGATAAAGCTCTATGGTACTGTTTGCTAGACATGGCCAGTGGATTCTGGGTCGCTGAGATGACTGAACGAGCAAAACTGATCTCAGCGTTTGTCACGCCGTTTGGTCTTTTCGAGTGGCTCCGAATGCCCTTTGGGCTTAAGAACGCGCCCCAGATAAATAATGTCTGGTCGACAATGCGCTTTATGGATATCTCAAGATCGGCCAGAGATCAGCTTCAGATGGCTCGATCGACGTGTTCAAGGACGGCGAACCTGACACAGATCGGCGATCTTCTATAATGGGCGCCGATCTTATATTGATGATATTCTCATACCAGCCACGTCATAAGAATCTTTGTACGCAAAAGTAGAACGACTTCTAGAAGCATGTGATAAGTGGAAGCTGTCTATCAGTCTCACGAAGAGTTTTTGGGGGTGCCGTAAGGTCGAATATTTGGGATATCGAGTGTCGATGGATGGTCTGGAGACTCAGCCCAAGAACTTGAAAACGCTGGTCGACATCCCATTTTCTAGCACGCTGCGAGCTATGCAATCTTTCCTCGGGAGCCTGAACTAATACCGCCGTTTCATTGAGGATTTTGCAGTGTACGCCGCTGTGTTATATGAGATAAGGGAATCGGATTTCTTCGAGATCGGCCGATCTCAGCTCGCAGCAGGAGACGAATGGTCGAATGAAGGCCGATGGAAGGAGGCTAAGGTTGCGTTCACGATGCTTAAAGCTAAGATAGCTACAGCTCCCATGCTCAAACACTTCGACCCGGATCGTCTTCCCGTAATCGTGGTTTATGCTAGTAAGTGGGCTGTCTCAGCGGCCCTGATACAGGAGTATGATGGCGTGTATCATCCGGTGACGTTTACTAGCCGCACGTTGAAGCCAAATGAACTTAACTACGGAACGGTGGAGAAGAAAGTGCTGGCGTTACTTCGTGTTTAGGACGTATGCTACACTACACTAGCCTCACGGGAGATCACTGTGCTGACCCGACATTCCAGGTTAGCGTGGTTGATGCAACCTCGAGAGCTTAACGGGAGATAAGGGCGGTGAGCTGCTTTGCTGTCGAACTCGACTATGGAGGTGAAGAAATGCTATATAGCAGAGTAAGAGATCTTGGGTATGTTAGCAGCGAGTATCAATCCGAGCGAGAAGAGGTGGAAGAGATGCTGATCGCAATAACCCCGCGAAAGGACTGTCGACTCAAGATATCAACTCCACCTCCAACGGTGGAAGCAGATGAGGAGTTGCTAGTGACCAGTTTCGATGTAAAGGCAAGGATAAAAAAGAAAGGAGGGTCGTACAGTGCTGCGATATAGAAGTTACCTGAGTGGACGATCGTGGAGGCAGAATCCAGATACACTCTCGACCTCACCGTGAATGAAGCTGAGTATAATGGCTTGCTATTATGCTTCGCGTTACTTGCCGATCTAGACAGGGGGCGAGTGATTTTTTGTGGAGACTCTAATTTGGTGATCCGACAGATGCGCGGCAAGATCGACTGCAAGGCACCGGGGGTTCAACTGCTGAGACACAAAGCGTTAAACGAATTGCGGTCGTGGCCGAAGCTTGAGTTCCTACACATGAAGCGAGAATGGAACCAAAGCGCAGATCGACTAGCCAGCACAGCATTGCAAAACGAAAAGGAAGAAATGTTGTAGCTGAAGAAGATCGAAAAGATCTGATTACTCTGAACCGTCTCGATGAATTGTTGAAGCCCAAGCAGGATGGGCAGCTTGCTCGATAACTGCGGTCACGAGGTCAGCCTAGAGAATACGCCATCAGCTCGAAGTGATACAGGAGGAGATAGTACAGAGGATTAGGATTCACAGAATTTTACAAGCTAAGGATGAAGAGCGTTGGATTGTCAACCTCAAGAGTTATCTGAACGGCGATATATCAAGCCTGGACGCTGGAGAAGTGAAGGTGTGCGCAAAACTAGCACCTGAGTAGTCATCGATGAGAACGATCTGCTTTTCTTCTGCCCCATGTCAAAAAGAGAGTCAGAAGATCGCGATGGTTTGATGCGTCTAGTGATCCCAGAGACGTTGCAACAGAACTTTTTGCACCATTACCACGCAAGTCTGGAGGGAGGCCACCAAGGTATTGGCAGGACGTACCAGAAGATCAGGTCGCGAATCCTCTGGAGAGGGCTGTAACGGAGTGTACAACGATATGTAGGCGGGTGTACCGATTGTGAGACCGGAAAGGGATGTCCGATGATCCATGGGAGATCGCCTGGTAATTTACAAGCAACCTATCCATTCCAGATCATCGCAATGGATCATATCCCGTCGTTGCCTAAGTCTTTCAAAGGGAACACTGAGCTGCTCATTTGGGTAGATCTTTTCTCGGGGTATGTGATCGCAAAAGCTAGCTCGTCACGGACAGCACAGACGATTGCGGAGAATTACGAAGAATGCGTGTTCCGACGTTTCGGAGCTGGCGAGGCTATCAGGCACGATCGGGAACCGGGATTTATGTCCGATTTCTTCCAGCTTTCAGCCAGATCGTAGGGAAAAAGCAGCGTGCTACTATGGCCTATAGACCACAAGCAAATGGAACGGCCGAACGAATGGTGCAAACACTGACACGGTCGCTCAAGATGTATGTGGCTGATGTCAACCAACAGGACTGGGATGAGTCTGCTGAACGGCTCACATTTGAGATCACTACCGCGCAAGTTCGGATCCGGGGGGACACCCCATTCTATCTGATTCATGGGTGGGACCCGCGATCTACATTGGAAGCTACGTTATCAGTAGGGAACACGGTAACACGAGATCACTATCCGAAAAGGTGAAAATACAGAAATTAAAGACAATATCAGCGGGCTCGATCCACAGTGAACGATCACTTACGAGCCGCGATCCAGGAGAGAGCAGATTCACACAATAATGACCTGGAGTTCATGAAGTCGAAGCAGGTACACAAGTATGGCTATACCTGGATCGAGTCAAGGAAGGCTACGCGAAGAAGTTAGCGCATATGTGGCATGGCCCATTCCGAGTGGCGGATATATGTGGAGATCACGCGGTGAAATTGGAGATCGCTGGGACCCCATATCTGCTATTTCCGACTGTACATTTATCGAAGCTGAAGAAGGTAAAGACGTTCCCTGAACGGCCGAAGCATCAGATTACGATGGGTGAAGCAGAGAGATTGGATTTTGATGAAGCTCTGATACCAGAAGAAAGTTGGGAGAGCGATCTTGAGGAGGGAGAATATGAAGCGGAAGAGGTAATGGACGTGCGATCTGGTCGGAAAACCCGTTATGGGCGAGTACATCGTCAATTTCTGGTGAAATGGAAGGGATATACCGACCTAAGTTGGGTGGACGAGGCCGATCTAAGATGTGGAGCGATCTTGCAAGGGTTTGAGCGGAGCCAAGTGAATCGAAACCGTTTCGAAGTGATGCATTCTCACGAAGGAAAGTCGGACGAAACTTAACAGTTCGAACAAGTATGCGGGATGTAGCATATGCGGACGGAGGGTTGAAAGATGTGCTAGACGGTAGCACATGCTGGTGGATGAGGTTGCAAAATGTGCTAGGAGGTAGCACATGCTGATGGATGGAGTTATGTGTGTGAATATGGAGACAGTCAATTGAATTACCTAACTGAATGATACCGATCGAGAGCAAATCGAAGTTGTGAAGGTTGCGAAGAAATAATTACCAAAGAAAACGATTGAAAGACGTACACAAATCTGAAAGACGATCGAACTCGAACACTGATCTTAGACTAAGACGATGTACCAGGCTTGAACTTGTCTTGTAGACGAGGGATCTGTGATCCGAGTTGATCCCAGTAGGCGTTACGGAACTGGTTGCACCAAGGGTCCTCATGGTCAGTTATTTCCAACGTCTTTACTAGATCGGCTGGGTCGGCAGTATGCCCCAATCCAAGATACCAAACTCGCTCTTCATGGATGCGCGGGTAATGGAAAAAGAAGGGATTGAGCAAGGTATCCAGATCTCAGTGGCCGTCGATCATGCCACGGAGTATCGTCTTCAGGAAATTATTCCAACACGCTCCAAAATGAGATCGACTCTGTTTACGCTGACGCCGAAACGTTAGCAGGAACCGATCAGATCGTCGTTGAGCCGAAGGGATGGTGATCGCGTTCGTAGATTCCCACAGCTCTTGGCGATGACTAGACTTCTATTCCAAGTAACGAGTGACCATGTCCCGGTACCACCCAGTTAGGTAAATCGAGATCGGGTTCACAGGAATCACGATGATGTCCCAGGGAGATCGGGCGTATAACGCCTCAATGTGTCGCATCGAGACTAGCCCAGACGCCCAAGTCCCCGTAGGTGGAGTCCGACCGTGAGAGTGATGATGAAATAAGAAATGTCGGGGCTTGGAATATTGATGGAACAATAACTCGATCGACATCGTCCTCACGCAAACCATCGCAATCCGCGAGACTGACCAAGGAGCGATCTCAGACGCTACGCGGCGGGAAGGTGCCAAATAGTTCGAAATCCACCGATCCCGAGGTTGCTGAAGTGGTGGGAGATCATCAAAGTCGGCAGCCGCGAGGACTCGGTTAGCCACTGGGCGTACCGGAATGGTGATGCTGTTGTCGCTATCGGCCAGACGGCTGGACGGGAGTGCAGTAAATACACGGGGCGAACTAGCAGATCCGATCTCGCTGGGTGCCTCTTCCGGCAACGACACATCCGAATCTCCAGAATCACCATTATCATCCTGAAGGCCGATCACGGGGGTAGTCGCAACCGAAGCAGTCGAATAGGAAAGATAGCGAGGCTCCGGCTCGTTTGATGAAGACGGACGTGACGGCTCTTGGCCGGACATATTTGTCACGGACGGAATGAAATTTGTTGGAGTGGCCGCCGAGGAGTCCAGAGTTGCGGATCGATCGTCCGATTTCGGGTGGCGACGAGCGGCCGATCTCGATTGAGATATTACAGACCAGAGTCAGATCATCCGAGCTAGAGGCAGACCCGGTCGAATCTTCACTTCCCGATCCAGCCCCAGAAGCTGCAGACGGAGACGGAGAAAAAGAGTCGGAGGAAGGCGCGGGTGTAGCCGATCACAAAAGTCTCTTGGAGGGTGCTGAGGGGTTCAACGATTATAGGCGGGTGCCCGCTCGGGTTACGGAAGAATACCTGGACCTTGATCCCGCCTGAACACGCTGGCGCTTGGCTGGCGAAGAAGGCGATCTCGGTCGGGTCTTACGGACACGTGATCCGGTCCTCCGGGTGGCAGAAGCAGGAGTCGATCCCACCGGAGTAGCATCTCTTGGGGTCGGATTGGGAGTCGGATTGGGGGTCACCGCAGACGACTGAGAACCGAGTATGGCACTGTTCAGTGTGTCAAGAAGCGCACGATGATCTGCCACGGCCCGATCCCAATCTTGCTCCGCCGTTGCCAAGAGGTTGTAAACCGCAAGATGTTCTGCAAGTTGACGACGGAGGTTGACATTCTCAGCCTGCGAGTGCGCCAGCTGACCTTCCAAAGGACCCAAGTAATCCACTTGCTGTATGAGATCGCTGATGGAAGCTAAACCCTCTTTCGATCTCCGCTTGAGATCGACCCAACTCTGTTTTCAGCTGGAAAACTTTCGCGCTGAGGAGGGACTTGTCGGAGGCCAACTGGTCACGCTGATGTCGGAGGGTGTTGCGATCTTCTCGGAGGGAGCGGACCTACGTGTTCACGGTCCTCATCTGCTGTTCTAAGCGGGTCAGGTCTTGATCGCTGGCACGTAACAACTCGTTCAACCGAAGAATCGTCGCCGACTGATCACGATGGATCCGCAGCACCAGCCGGCAGTCTCTCAAAGAATGAGCGGCGTCGATATACCGGCATTGCATCAAGTCGTAACGACGCTGAACGAAAGAGACAATTGGGGCGGCCGATCGGTACAGATAATCGATCTCTTCTTGCAGACGTTCTCCGCGCGCGACAGTCTCTCGGTGTGACTGCTGAAGCGCGTGGATGGTATCCTCTTGGCTGCTGAAAGTGGCCTCTCGATCCCATAAATATGAGATCGTCGCCAACGTAAGATGAACGTCGTCGGTGGAACTCTACGGGGCGTGCTCGTTGGTATCCACAATTGGAGTGGAATCACGACAAAGCCCACTCGTGGCCAGTGTGTCGGACCCAAATGCGTCAAGAAGAGCTGACGAGGCGAGAGGGGCGATCGACTTCAGCGGGCAGTATGGCGATCCCACGAGAATCGGTAGCGATCCGACCGGATCGAGATGACTGGGGAACCCAGGCCGATCTAGAACGGCGGGAATACGTTTCCTTTGATCGGGCGATCTGGACAACGGAGGCGATCCGGCCGGACCGGAGTGTCGTGGGGACCTAGGCCGATCCGAAATTGTGGGAGCATTCTCCCCGCGATCTGGTGATCCGGACGGCCGATATTGATCCGGAGGCAGAACCACAGTGAAGTTGTCCGAGAGGGTCGGCGAAGTGGGGAGACGCGTCGGGGAGGTCATGAGATGGACTTGAGTGCTTGGAACGAAGTTTATTGATGACTGGACTGAAGCCTATTGCTGCCCAAACGAACCTCAGTACAGGGGGCTGGTGTGGTAAAGTCACTAATCAAATGATGGGACGTGGATCGGTGACCACCTAGTTTAGGTGTCACTTACTGGTGGAAAATGAGATCATGAGATCTGGCGATCTAATAGTGGGATGGGAGGCGACCCCAACGGAGAAAGACGATCTAAACCCACTGTTTTCAGGCTCATAGGTATGGAAGGATCTGAGACGGGGCACAGAAAGGGATGATTTCCACGCCGGAAGCGAACTCTCAACCCAATCTCTCAGCGAGATCGACATCTCCCAAGGCCGTAACGAAGAGCCCAAGCTAGCCCAACCGACGGGTACACAAGGTGAGCACAAGGCTATACCAGCAAGGCACGGATCGGAGTACCCCCTCCGTGAGTCGGCAAGTCTGAGCAAGTGGAATATCGACACTCACACAAGCGATTTTGTGAGATCGACTTCGTTACAATCCCCTCCTCACCTTGGGTACCCATCGGTGGGGCGGTTTGAACTCTTCTCGGTGGACTCGTATCGATACCTAGCTTGACTGGATTGGGGATGGGGTGATCGCGTAGAAATCCTCGCTTGATCACTGGATACTTATAGGGTCTCAATATGAGATATCCGTTCGTTGAGATCGCCCTTTCCAAATGTAGATCTTGATCTGCTTGACCTTCTGACCACTTGAGCCGTCTCGCGATCTTGATCCCATTTGCGTTCTTGCTGCGTCCTATCGCAGTTGGCTTGTTGTTTGTGAGAGTCCTTGTATGCACCTGGCCAAACAATGCAGGTGCGACACTTGGGTAGACGGAGCGTGGTTCTTGATCGTCGGGAGGCCAAAGATCCTGCCCGGAAGAAGCGACGCGTGTCTTTTGAAGCAAATTAAACTCTGTTTCATGTCAGCCAGCCATTCCGCTAAACCTACAATATAGCCTATCTATACAAGAGGTACTTGACACGCGTCGCCAGTTAAGCCTATCTATATAGAAAGCACTTCCCATGTGTCGCCAGTCAAGCACCCCTGTCTCTTGCACCCCGCTGGTCCCTAATTAATCCCTACACGTGACTTGGATCTGGATCCTGTATCCACTATTGAATCGGATCCACCTTGGTTAGGATCCCGATCCCGGATCATTCGATCGTGGTCCCTGATCCCATCTTGATCCGGATCCTGGATCCACTCCCAACTGGATCACCTCCCAAATCGGATTCCTTTTCAGACCAGATCCTGTAAGGGGTCAGGTCTGGCAGTTGTGATCCACCCATCCTCTTCTTACTTGATCGTAGTCTGTCGGTAATCCTTCTTCGCCATTTTTTATTCTCTGGTTCGCTTCTTCACTGTCGTCTCCTGTACCGTTAGCTGACATGCAGCGTCAGTCTAGCTGTACACCCATACCGCAGTATATCGATATCATGAAACTCTCTTCACTCCTTCTTCGCCGCAGATATTTGCCTTGGAGTCGTCGGCGATAACCCGTGAGGATCCGCCCGACACGTTGGTCATCAACCCGGATATACAGCTCTTCGATATAAGGTCGACGGATCCTGACTCACCGATTTTTGTACAGGCAGATGCGACGATCCCCAATGCGCCGGTCGCCCCTCCGAGGTCGACAGATCGCGCCTCGTATCATACTGCGCAGGCGGGTCCCGATATCCTCTTCCCAACTTGCGTATTGGTCCAGTGGCGGGTCCAAGTCGCCAGGAGGTGTTGGATCTGTTGGCCCGCTTGTTCGATCAGATCGACACGCAGCACACGATGCTGGACCAAAACCGATTGATGAAAGCACATTTCTGATATGGAAGGACCCGCAATGAAGAGCTTGAGAAGATATTGCGGAATCTACATACGTCCGAGGCCTCATTTATGCTTTTCGTTAATATGAAATAGGATCAGTTGCGTCAGGATTATCTGAAGGTGGCTCGGAAGCGTGACGGCAACTACCAAGATATCTTTTCGCGCCCGAATCTAGCGGAAGAGATCAAACAGCTCAAAAAAGCGCTCCACAAGGCCAAGATCAATCGGCACGTGATCCAAGACAGAATCAACTGCAGCTGGCATCGGCGCAGGAAGTTTGGGCTTCCGCTACAGCTAGGTTGGATGTTTCCGACCAGGCTCAAGCTGATCTTCGGTGCCAACGTACCGTCACCGCTGAATTAACAAAGATACTTTCGATCCAGAACAAATCTCACTCATTATCAAGAATTGGTCGGCTGTCTGGAGATTGAGCGGGCTCGAGCGATCCGCGACCGAGATGCGATCCGTGATTCCGTTGCTCGCCTAGCATCCCAGATACTTCCATCTACCACAGCAGATCCACCGGTTACGACAGCTGATGTAGCTGCTGGTCCGACTACTTGGTCCGGCAAACGCGTTCGAAGGTGTCTCAACGGATATACTCACGTCCACTTCTGCCAAGCGATCCGTATGGGAATCCATCGGATTAGCAACCAGCAGATACACAAAGCGTCTTTAGGCAGGGAGTAAGCCGGGTATTATATCCTCCAGATCCAGCAAGACGTCGTCGGGTGTGGAATATCTCACATCCAGCTATCGGCTGATCAATCAAGCGTCCCCAGGCGAAGAGAAACTCGGATCCAGCTACTGTCGGATTCATCAAGCGACCACAAGATCCACCGCGGCTACCTCCATCCCGCGGCAAGCAGAAGTCGCGTATACCGGCGTCGAAGGACAAGTAAGACTCTACCAGATCATATGGAGCTGAGACGTTGACAGATCTATCGCTATCTCGTTCTTCAGCTCGTCGATCCATGGTTACTCCTGCAATTTCAGAAGTGTCACGATCGCCCATTGTCGTAAATTACTCGATTCCGACAACTTTTATCTCTACCCCGGATCCACCACATTCTAGTTCACCATACTATGGAAGGTCCAAGAAGGTTTCCAAGGTGGATATGTTTGGAAAAGCTTCCAGCGATTCAGAAGGGAGCTATCAGCGTGGCCGACGAGGATCTTGACGCGGTGAACGCTGTTCTTTCTCTTCAGGAGTACGAGAAACCTTCGCCGACCAAGATCCATCGGAGTAAGTGGATCCCCGGATATCGCGAACGTGTATCTTGGTCTAGTGTCTAAGTTTGCCTTGGTCAGCCAGGAGAGTCAGCTTGATCTGTCTCGCCGGACTTAATTTGGATTTGTTTAGTCAACAGTTCTCCAGACCAAAAGGATATCCATTCCCGGAGGATCAAGATCTGGAATAGGCACCTTCCGACGTTAAATGGTTGCCTCGTTCGTTCACGTTCGCACAGATCTCAACGCTCTACGCCCAAGAACCTGGGGCCATCTTAAAGATTCCCATAGAACCGATCACGTTCAATCTCGGACGGATGGTTACGGGTCTTGGTTGACCACTACCGTGATTTCGTGAATCGGTATGCGCAGGCATTGTGGGAATCCATTCATATGCTGCATATACTTTCCAGGCAGCGACAGGGTGATCTTGATCTGACTCGTTACGTCCGTCAACGCAAGAATCGAAGATCTCACGGTGGGTCTCGGTGGAAGTCCCTTTATCAAATCATATTCCAATGGATGATCTACGAGCATTGCATTCTCGACATCTTGCTGGACCCGTTCTTCCTGCACTTCTCTGGTTCAAGGACAAGACGTTCTTGGTATCCTGGTCAAGGATCTAAACGTATGAACATCTAAACACTGGCTTCGGCGTTGTCACTATTGGACTGGGCTGAGCCTTGGCGCAACCAGTACCGAAGTTCGTTGGATCAGCACCCTGGATCTTCGATCCCACGTCTCACAGGCAAATTCTTTCTGCAGTATTCTTGACTCTTTCATCTTTTACATAGCCAATACACTTTTCCTGTTTACTTTCACGATCTTTTTTTAAAACTGACTTCCTTTATTAGACCATTCAGCTGCGATTTGGCGTTTGATGTGCCTTGATCGTCACACTCATTCGGCTTAATTTCTTCCAGCATCTCTATTCAGCCGCCCTGCACAGATTCGCTTTCTTTTGAACATTCATAGGATTGATAATTCTGCAATCCTTCCTCGTAATACTACATCACTTCGAACAGATTTCTACTAGCACGATTGCCATCGAAGTCTAGCAGCAGAGCGCCACAACTAAGATCTGCTTCATCCACCCAATCTGGATCCCTGTATCCTTTCCAATAGAACAGGAAATTGTCGATGGATTCACCCGAAATGGGTTTCCGACCGAATTTTACATCGGCGATCCTCTCCACTTCGTATTCGTTATCTTCAAGATCGTTCTTTCAGCTGTCTTCTTGTAGGATCGCCTCATCAAAGTCGACTCGGTCCACTTCCGTCACTCTCAACACATTATGGGGCGATCGGGGTAAGTTTTCACCTTTTTTAACTTCGAAATATGCACCATCGGGAATAGCCTATACGGTGAGCCGGCAATTTCCAATCGTACCGCGCATTCCCCCTATATTAGAAAATCGAAAAGGGCCATGCCACATATGCGTCAATCTTCGAGAATATCCTTCTTCCACCCGATCCAGGTACAGCCATACTTAAGGTTCGACTTATATACCAGCAGGATCAATATCCGCATTATGCCGATCGGCACGATCCTGTATGGCGATCTTATGACGTTCGTTGACCGCAGCTCTAGCACCTTGATACTGTCTTTGTATGTTGTAACGCCATCTACGTGGAGCTTTGATCTGTACCTTAATACTCACCAGGGCGAGAGCTGATTCCAAGGTACATCGAGGATCCCAACCGTGGATCAAGTAAAGAGACGTGTCGCCGCGCACTCGATCCTGAGAAGTGTTGATCGCAAGCGTTAGCCTCTCCGCGTACGCGTCATAATCTCTCTGATCCACGTCCGCAACATACATCTTCAACGACCTCGTCAAGGTTTGCATTATTCGTTCTGCCGTTCCATTAGCTTGCGGCCTGTACGCCATCGTAGCTCGATGTTTCTGTCCTGCGATCTTTTTGAAAGCTCAGATAAAGTCTGACATGAACTATGGCTCTCTATCATGGCGGATCACTTTGCTTGCGCTAAAATGCCTAAACACACACTCTTCATAACTCTCTGCGGTCCTCTGAGCGGATCTTGATCCGCTTGCTTTAACGATAGCGTAGCCAGAGAAGGGATCCACTCATATCAACAGCTCCGGGTTGCCTTTGAAAGACCTAAGAAGAGACGGAATATGATCCATGGCTATCATCTGGAAAGGGTAAGAAGCTTGAGCATTCCCAGGCGATGTGCCATCCGCAGTTAGGGTCTCTTTCCCAGTCTCGCAATCTGTACATTCCTCGATGGGCTTTTGCGCACTTTTGTATACACCTCTACAGCGAAAACTGGATCGGATACACTGATACGTCCGGCCGATTCCTTGATGTCTACCCTCCACACTGGTGTGGAAATGGTGCAAGAAAATACTGAGAAGCAGCTTTAGCATCACCAATCGCATCATCCCGGTACGATCTTCCGCTGGGTTGTACCTAGGACAGAAGAACCACAATCCGTCTTGATCCACCTCATAATCATGTGCAATTAATGTAACGGGGCAGCCCGTTACATGGAATTGTCACTTTAAAGAAACAATGACAATAAATATTATTAAGTTGAATGTTCTTTGAACAATGTCACCGATAGTAGTGATATAGATGGGTCGTCGAAAGGGTCTGCTCATTGGTTGATATCTTGACGATATCACCCACCAATCGCCGCAGGACGCGCGCAATGAGTGGTGACGAGACGTCACCATACACTCAGTTAGATTAAAATAATTTAGTCAGTTTAAACAGAGATACAGTAACAAAAGACTTAATTATATTAATACAACAGTTTTACTTTTCCCTTATCTACGCATCCTCGTTTGCCTCGTGTACGTCTGTCGGGAGCACCGATACCCTTGCGTTAAGTTCACGCAAGGGTGTGCCCCGTTACAACTAAAGCAGGCGTCTTCATCTCTTCTGCACTCAACGTAGTCAGATCCTCGCTAGATATAACTTTATATTATGAATCCACACTTCCTCATCGTGTGCTTGCTTGATACGTTTGATCCGGATCTGCTATACGACTTTTTCTTGTACCATCTCTGGTTCTTGGCGTCTTTGTGCGAAGGATCTGGTAATCGCTGCCACCTTGATCACTTCTTCCATATTTCCGGCAGTTATCAACTCGTCCAACCTATTGAGAGTAGTCAATACTTCCTGATTTTTCTGTGTCGCGACGTTTCTGAATTTCTCCTGTTGAAATGCTTCACTTGCAAGCCGATCTACGCTTTGATATCAATCCGATTTCACATGTAGGATTTCATAAATCGGATAAGATCGTAGATTCTCCATAGATTTGAGTTGCAAAGACTGTAAATTTGACGCCTTGCAGTCGATCTCGCCTCGCATTTGGCGGATCACTAGATTTAAATCGCATCAAATCATAACTCTTTCTCTATTTTAATCTGATAACAGGTCGAAACCCAGCAGCAATCCTCGATATTCGGCTTCCTTTACGATAAATCCTATGTGTATTTGGACCCTGCCGCCAGAATATTCCACTCTGAAAGTTGCCATATGATAGTACTGAACGCTCCGTTTTTCTTCTCCAGCCGAGCGGATCTATCCAAGCGAATTACCATTAGTCGTTCGTCTTTTCGGACTGTTAAGGGTGGCATGCTGATCGTCTGTCTTGTTTTTTTTATTTTAGAGAGATTGCAAATAGCACTTCATCGACTTCTTCTCGGGGCGCGATACTCGCATCCAGTGTCCTCAGTGATTCTTCTTCCCCTTCATCACGTTTTCGGAATTCTAGCGTCCAGTTGGATAGCAACGCTGCCCATCTCCCCAGACGTCCATTTAGTCCGGGCGATTGCAACAGCCAAGCCAAGGTAGAATGACGAGTCAGGACCTTGATCTCCTTTCCAACCAGCATGGTATAGCACAAATCCAGAATTCGGAGGAGAGCCCACAATTCTCTCTCTACCATGCTGTAGTTGATCTCGTTTGGTTTCAACGTGCGACTTGTAAAATTACCGGCCAATGTACGCCATCGTGATCTTGCAACAAAGCTGCAGAAAATGCCCATTTGCTTGCGTAGATCACGATAACTGAGGGTCGCTTAGGATCAAAATGCTTGACGGTCGGGGTCCCGGCGATCTTAGCCTTCAACATGATAAACGCGATCATGTCTTTCTTCCAGCGAGATCTGCCTTCGCTGTCCACCTCGTCCTCAGTATTCGGTATCTAATTTACTACCTCATTGGATCTACGCGCACTACCGGGATCCTGTTATTTCTCCACCTTGAGTGCTAATCCATCCAAAATATATTGACGTAAGATCTCGTAGAAAATTTCTTCTCTCAACTCATATAATACTGATACTTAGATTTCGAAACTTCGATGAAGCGACTGTAATAATTTAGGCTTACTAAAAAAGATTACATCAAACGCAAGGTTCGCGAGAATGGGATATTTACCAAGGATTCAAGATCCTTGGGATGAGCTTCTAATCCCGCAAGTGAAACTTGATGTCCAAAGTAATCCACCTTTCGGTGTTCCCAAAACCTTTTCGTAAGACTGACCCAGAGATTCCACTTATCGCAAACTTCCAGAAGTCGCTCAACTTTTCGTACAAAGAAGACCATGATCTTGCCAAGATCAATATGTCGTCGATGTAGGATCTGCGCTCTAACACTGACGGCCTTGGATCCCCATCTGGTACAGTTTCAGTAAATACATCTTGCAGTCCTGGTAATTCGTTGGTAATTCCGCTTAAATTGGTAGTGTTTTTGTCGGATCCGGTTTTGATCCTAGGAAATCCATTCAGTGCATTATCAATAAACCGTTGGTAGATCAAGGGGGAATTTATAACCCGAAATGCATTCTTAGTTATGCGAATAGACCTTACGGCGTAATAGATGCCGAGATCGATCTTGCCAGTCCGTCATCTTTACCACCCAAATCACGCTTGCCAAATCAAGGAAGCAAAACCACAGAGCCTTCTTTATATCTTGCAAGAACTCGCTTGTCAGCGGCATAATATATACCATCTATCTTTTGAGTTGATTGACCGTCTGTAGTCGATACATAACCGAATGTCTTTACCGTTCTTCTTGATGACAATCACGATTGGCGAAGCCCAGGGTGATGTCGACGGCCGAATGATCTTGGATGACAACAATCCTTCGATCAGTTCCGCCAATTTCTCACAAAATTTTGGGGTAACCGGTCTTACTCGTTGGGCGATCGATTACCCCACCCACATCGATCTCGCAAACGGCTCCACGGGCTGAATGCGGTAACGCATTTTTTCCTATAAGAAACCGATAATTCTTCCAAATTAATTGTCTTAAACGTTCCTGATCGTCAGTCAAAGGTTCACCTGGATCCCTAACTTGAATGTCGTCAATGGTAATCTCGATTGTACACGCCGTCACTTTGGGTAACACCGCCATGTGTTGATCTACATCTTCTGCATACACATCACCCTTTTTGTGGCGATAGGTAGGGACTTGTGTCTGTTCTACTTTTACAACATTACCGTCCATCTCCACCAGATTAGTCTCTATAGTCACCATCTCGGACTGTCCATGTTATACAAAATTCCCCATATTGATCTTATTTTCCAGATGGTGTCTAAGAAGATTCCGATCAGATCCGCTATCGCGAGGATCCTCTCTGTCGGTTGCCGCTTCTTCCACCTTGGTCTCAGCATTCATCGGCGTACTGGGCACCGCCTCATCTTCGCTCGCCATCTGAATGGCGGTGATCTTTACCGACGACGACAACGATATCACAATCCTCTCCACGTAATTTATCCATAGTTGTCGTAGCCGCATCACCTTCGTTCAGCATTCTCCCTTTTTTTGGTACACCCCATCTCGAGCCCATAATCCGTCTGACTGACAGCTGTACGGCCTATTCAGCGAAACAGATCCATTGCGAATCACTTCGCTGACCGAAATACTCTATCCTGTTCTAAAAGCATGTTTTTCCGATCTTGATCCTCGTCTTCAGTCTTGTGAATATTCTCGACCGGCATGCACGGTGAAGGCGACTATGATCGTCGGCGGTCCTCCTCGTTAACTCTCTTGATCGCCTTTTCATCATTCTCCTCCTTTTCTTTTGGTCTAGCCAAAATCTGCGTAGGAGTCCTGTACCCCGGGCGGCTCACGAGAATTTCCGTATCTTCTTGGATCATCTCATCTGTTTGATCGGTAGTCGCTTCGAACGCTAGCGTTTGCCACTCTTAGTATCGGCGTGATCCTACAGAGACATAACTGGGAGATCGGGGCGCCATGTTATTCATCATCCACAGACCCAATGGTGATCCATGACCTAAGATCACTTTACGATCACTGATGTTAGTGAGCTGTAATTACTTCGATCTAACCAGTCCAGTAGCCACCGTCGGCACCCATGCAACGTCTCTCCTCACCCATAGTTTGGACTTTGGAGGTTTCGTGCCGATTCTCACCTCTGTTGCTCCACCAACCGGTTAAACAACATGTTAATCTGTGATATTGACTGCCTGAATGGTGGAGATGTTTGATGGTCTTCGCCCCGCCTGTAACGGGGCAGCCCGTTACATGGAATTGTCACTTTAACGAAACAATGACAAAAAATAATATTGAGTTGAATGTTCTTTGAACAATATCACCGATAGTGGTGATATTGGTGAAGCGACCAAAGGGTCTGCTCATTGGTTGATATCTTGACGATATCAACCCACCAATCGCCGCAA
>CANTFL010000451.1:0-15435 GCA_947650285.1 Hyaloperonospora brassicae | reverse complement strand
AAGGAAATAGACGGAAAGTACGTGGTCACAGCGTTTATGTATGAAGAATCATATCGGTAAAATATCTCGGACAGAAGCTAGCGATTGTTATTAGTGAAGTGGTTCGGATACGATGAAAGAATCTGGAAATTGTTGTCGAACCTGTCGTGTGGTGGGTTGTCAATTGATTACCTGAGGATAAAGAAAATAAAGAACCTTTCTAAAAAAATACTGGTTGTAGAAGAGAAGTAAAGACGACTGCACAAATGTATACACCACTTAGCGTAGACTATCAGACCAGGGTGGGAGGAGTAGCTACTGCGTCAAGGTCATGTTGGCATGAAGAAAATTACACGATTTAGCGTACGAAATTCACAAGGATGAAGGAGTGACGATGATAACAGCAGAAGGAGTTTTGAACAACATTTGGTTCTGACAACCACGGCTATCGACTGGCTTGAAGAAATGTTACCACCACTGCGTGGTGTACCCGAGAATATGGAAGTACCAAGGCGTTTCATTTGATGTTAGGAACTGGGGGGGGGTAGATGAGTCGACCGTGGGAGGGGCAGACTCGTGAGAATTGAGGACATCAACAATCGAGGAAGCAAACTCCTCGGCGGAAGTATCCACCAAAGCAAAAACGGAAACCAGGATTCTGTGGGCGAAAGAAAGTGTTATACAGGTGCTCCGAGGATCGGGTCAACTACCAAACACGCCATGGTTTGGGAGGATTCAACGAATCCAGCTATGACAGCCAATCCAAGCCTTGTGTAATTCAGATGTGCCCAACTGGGGTATAGTGGGGAACGGAGGGCTCAAAGAATAATTTAGGACAAGGAAAGGAGACGGGCCAGTCGCGGATCTTGTGATATCTGCCGAGTGCAGAGTCTGGCTGAGCGTCTTTTTTAGCAAACTTGACTATTCGCCGCGTCTTTTACGAGCCACAGCATACTCGTTCCCGGCATTCCAAAGATGTATTTATTCGCCAGTAGAGCGAGTCGGGTTTATGTCGGGGTGCAACCCCATCAATACACCTGACTCGAGCAAGTAGTGAGTACGCTCCCACAACGCCACGAAGATTCGGGAACAATCATCGACATTTTCCGAAGAAGTGGTGTCCCGGTTCTCGCCTACGCATCGAACCTACGCGTCACATAAAGACTCCACAGGTGTTTTCCGGCGGGTGAACGCCGCGTTAAACAAGGTCGAGTATCTTCAAGACTCGACGATGAAACAAACACCAAACAAGCAGAAAACCGATCTCGAACTAGCTGACACGGATGAGAGGGATTGTACACGTACATCAATACGCGAAACCAGCATAAGACACAGGAGTTGCCATTACTTGCGCCTTGCCATCAATCTACTCCCGACGTACGGGTGGTCGGACCGCACCGATACGCGACCAACATCTCGCGGATCCGTTATTAAAAACTGACCAATTCTTGATTCTGGCGCATGGCGGGCGTAATGCGGGTGTTCCGGGAAACTCCTTGAGCCGCGCGAGAACGGAGAATTAAAAAACTCCAATGTCCATGGAAACGGTAAAATAGACCCAGACGGACTCGACGATAGCTTCTTACATTCATCAAGTCGCGTAATAAGGTGATCCGCCCTGCGTTTTTCAAGCGTCAGAACAGATGGAGTAGCCGGATGATGACTTGTCGCGGTGACAGAAGCTGCCGTGTCATAACTTGGTGCGAAGGATATAGAGGGCGGGTGGCCTGTGGAAAACAATGCCTCAACAGCAACATCTTGACTGAACATGGTCGAAATAGTCAATGACGCTGTCGTAGGGGGGCTAATCGACAGATCTTTGTTCCCAGGGGCAGAAACACATTGAGTTGCATCAGACGGCGTGGCCAACGATGCCGAAGTAGCCAGACTAATCGATGGAGATGGGGTAACAAGAGCGGCCATAAACGTAGACGATGTAGGGAAACACAATTTCGGGAAACTTGCGGCGAAATTCGTGCGTGTCGATCAGAAGCACTACGCGCTGACATGGCAGGCGACGACATTGCGGGCACCACGGACGAAGGTCGACGCTACCGCATTGGGGGTGTCTGAATTAGCGGACGAGGTGGACGCCCTCGTCCGTGGAGACTTGGATCAAGATTTACGACGACTGATCTTCCGTGTTCCCGATGGGAGCGACAACTCAGACCCCAGAGACAAGACGGATACATCACTGGGTACCAAAGACACATCCGAAGATATCGTCCCGGACGACACCATCACAGGAGTCACGAACGACGAAACATAAGAGGAACGTGGAGACACCACGGGAGACGAACGTCGTCACATGAGTCGAAGTCGACACACATACTGGCGTCTCATCAGTGGCCAAAGACATCTTTAGGTGCGGTGTCAATACGTAAGGCAAATCAAAGATAGCACCAGACATCTGCGCGAACGACGATAAGGCTTCCGATAACATGTTACTGGGCGAAGTCAAACTAGCGGTGGGCTCAGTATGAGCCAGGGGAATCGCGGTCGAAGCTTAAGATGGGATGGTAAATGGAACGCGCGAGTCTGCGCAACGAGTAGCTTTGACAGAGCCCATCAGCGCCAACGACGAATGAGCGCTCGCAGAGACCAGAATGGACGAAGCGGGATAAGCATCCACAGACTTTGACAGCCGTGCGCTAAGGAGAGTTGGGGATGGTTGCACGCTACAAAGAGTCGAGTACCCAGTGTATGACGAGTCGCTCGGACGCGTCGAAGATAAAGACGAATCCTGTGCAACCGGTCGTAATTTGGCTCCCAAACTCGCCTAAGCCGGTGACGGAGGAGTTAATCCCGACGAGGACGGTTCTGGAGAGAGCGAACTTGACGATAGCGATGGCGAAGATGATCATCTCTCTGTTGCGTTCCTAGATGTTGCCGCTACCGACCAAGATGGGTCACGAACCGAAGCGGGAGAATCTGACGCGAGGAACGTCGAGGACAGACGATCCGATGAGTAGCAATCCAACCCAGACAAATGCAGGAAACATAGCGACGCCGGAGTCGGAAACCTGGACGAAGGTGAAGACTCGGCGGCCACCAATTTCCGATGAAGATTGAGTGAGAAAGTGAGGTGTATCAGGTACGCTTACGACCTATATATCCCGCAACCCGGCAACATGGTTACCAGTGACCGCTACTTTATAACTAGGTAGCACTAGGTCTCGAACAGCAGACGTCCTGCGCGCGGACTCCTGTCGATAGATGATCAGGTTCCTCGGTGTCAGTACGGGGCCATGTATGACGTATTGTTCTGCCTGAGAGGTCTCCAGCCAATGATTGACATCAGAATCAAGGAAGGTCGTGGCCTCCTGGACTAGAACGGGGTTAGAAGAGGCGTGCGATTAAACCGAAGCTCCTGTGTCCATAGAGATACTCGCCAGTCGACCCGCCATTTTGTTGTAGGTGCGATAATGATGTCCCCAACTGGAAACATGGATATCGTTAGCGATGGCGCTTGATTCGGTGAATAACTGAACCAAGTGTAGCTTGCGTGGAGGATGTCGTGTTCGGAGTTGCGCAAGCACAAGGGCACTGTCCCCAATGACATGCAGGGGTGAGTCGTCGCTGGCCTTTGCTCGCCGAAGACCGTGGGCGAGCCCCCAGTATTCAGCGATTTGTAAGTAGTATCGGCAGCGGCATAGACCACGCTCGCTACCCACAAAACGCATGCGGCGTGCGTCGGAACGTGAAGTCGGACAATAACAGATCCAGACCCACCTGGACCTGGATTTCCGCGGGATCCTCCATCGAAAAAGAGGAGGTAGAGCACTTCAGGGCACCGTAAGATAGGGCGTACGTGCAGCAAAGGAGGTTTGTCATAGAAGAGGAGGGTATTAGCCAAAGACGGCCGTACCTGCGCTAACAGTTGCCCGTCCTCTCCCATGTCGGTCTGGTAGGTTGATCCACAAAACCTTCGAACCGACCGGCAAAAAATTATCTTGGCCCTAGCTGTGTGAACATCCTGTGATAAATACGGGCCTTCCATGCGGCGGAGGCGCTCGACCCAGATAGCATGAAGGGTCGTTGATACGACAAAACGCCGCAGCTCTCAAGCTGCCGGGAATACCGCAGCCTGAGCTTTCAATAGTTGTGCCCCTGAGTTCATAGATTGCTTGACAACAACCCAGGCGTTGGGCGGAATCCCCGGGAGGTCCAGTCCAAACACACAGACGGGCACGTCGTCTTCCTGAAACGTACCAAGCCATCGCCACCGATCAAGAAGATATTTCCAGTGTCGACGCGCTCTAGGGCATGTCCAAAAGGTATGTCTTGCCAGAGCTGAACCAGCATCCACACACTCAGGGACGGGGCACGACATATCGTGCTTCGCCCATTTCCAGAGCGGAGAACTGTTACTCTTTAGCCGATATATCGGCTGAGCGTTGGTCGGAAAGAATGCACAAATTCGTCGAATGTTTATCCACGTGATCAATGGTGAACCTTCCGATATCACGTGAAAGTCCTCCTTTACAACCCGTTCCTTGAAAAGTCTAGTTCATTCAATAAAGCGCCGCCGGGAGATAACCTATTTGAGATTCTTTCGATGTGGCCGCCACCGTCGACGACCGGCCCACATGTGGACAACGCGCGTGAGCATCGGATGCTCGCCAAAGTGGAAAGGAGTCCCATTGGATGAGGACGCGACGATATCGCACGCCGTCATCGACGAGACTGGTTGCAACCCATATTCCACACTCGTATCGAAATGCAGGAGAGATGTACCTTCACTAGTGAGAATCCAGTCATGGAATTGGTGCACCTTCGTTGAGTGCGAAATTAGGGACCCAAGATCTAGCGCCCGATAGACCGGAGACGGGAATTTGTACAGAAGTGCGAGGCAGAAGGGCCCGAAATGCTGTCTCTTCGCTATAGACTGGGTCGCCATGTCACGCGTGGGAGAGAACATGACAATGCCATTCTGCAAAGTCGTCCAAGACATTTGCCTCTACAAGGTAAGTCAAATTAAGGCAAAGGCGGCTCCTTTCAATGTGTAAGCCGTACCCCGTCGATCTCGCAGCCACTACTTTTGTTGAGCGTGGCGTGGACAAGCCATCTGTGATCAAATCGCCCCGACGCCGCAAATTCAGCACGCATCCCGGCGCGTAGTCGATCATTAAGTACCCGCCGAACCTTAACGGTGATACTACCGTCGTCATTATAGGCTACTGCAGCTCTCGATGTAAAAACGACGGCTGTCTGCAGATTTCCCTGACCGCGCCTTGGCGAGCATGCCGAGCCGCAGAAATTCCAACAATGTAGGACCCGGTTTACCATTCCGTCGCTCAATATCGAGGATGCTTGTCTTTAGTCCATCAAGGCGTGATGTAAGCCGGACCTGACCCGCTCGATCCCCACACGTAATCATTAAGTAGTAATCCCCTTGAAGAAAGAGTAGCTGCCAAATGTACAATTGCTGTAGCTGCCATAGTCAAGAATTCCGTCCGAATAAAAGGCACATCTAGAATTCTGAGGGATTAATAAAGAATCTATCTCAGGAGGGACCCACGATCTGGACCGCTTGCCATCACGGACTCCCCAGACAAAGTCAATATTGAAGCTGTGAAGACTGGTAACTACGGCGGGAGTAGGCCAACAGTGCCGTGCTAGAAACTTGATTTTGGTATTGGCAATAGCACTGGCGAGCTGAGCCCGTCGTTCCACCGTGTGCGTCTTCTCCCGTGCTAATACAAGTCGGATCCATAGAGATCGGATGCACTTATTCCAGTTATCGGCTACCGCAACCTGTTGTCCCACCAGAACACCACGATACCAACAAGCTTCGCCGGGGGCCAGCAGAGTCAGACCACATGTGCTTACAGGTTGCGCTGATTTGCGCGGGTCCAGCTCGAGGACCGTCGATTCAGCCCGATTTGTCCAAAGACCTGACACGCGAGCGAATTCATCGAGAATTGCGATCACAGGCAAAATTGCAGACCGATCGCGAAGGTATACAGAAGTATCATCGGCATATTTCGAGACTTTGAGCTTATTCGTTTGCCCGCCAGATGTGATGGGTACACCTTGAATGTCCTCCGGCGCTTGAAGCAGCCGATAGACACAATCGAGGGCGAGAATAAAGAGAAATGGCGCAAGGGGACACCATTGCCGTATTCCACAACAAACGGCATGTCGACTCGAGCGATATACATTGATGAAAAACGGCACGTGGTGTCGCGTTGAAATGCTGCCACGACGGATTCGAAGTGGGGTGACAATCCAAGCCACGTCAGCGCCGAAAGTAATTATGGACGCTGCAATGTGTCGTACGCTTTTGAAAAATCGAGAAGCAGAACAATTGTTCCATGTAGATCGCTGTCCAAGTTTGCAGCTTTGCGTACCGCCGCGAAAATATCAAGAGTCGTATGGATCGATCGCTTCGGAACAAACCTACTTAAGCCGGCAAGACATAATTTGATAGCAAATTCCGCACCCGGAACGAAAGAATCTTGGTAAATAACTCGTAGTCCCTATTGAGGAGAGCAATCGGGCGATGATCAAGCACCAAGGCAGAGGTTGGAGATTTCTTCAGGCACTGAATATTTGCTTCACCAAACGACGCCGGAAACACGCTGCACGTAAGCCATCTGGTGTAAAATGTCGCTAGAATGGGACCGGGCGTGTCCGCATAATCGCGGTTAAATGTGTTGTTAATTTCATCCGGTTCGGCGGCTTTTGCACATTTAATTCTCTTCAAAGCCGCACTCACATTGTCGGGAGAAATGTTCGATGTCTCAGAAAGTCATCAACCCAGTTGGGAGGGGTGGCCCGGGAAAGGAACGCGGCGGTATTGTCGGTACAGGCAAAAGAAAGAGTCATAATAAGCGCCCAGCCGTCGGCCATTTCGTCAGCCAAGCCCTGGGACCGATTCGGCCCGGATGACGCTTTTCCTCCCAGAGAGATAATGGTTTGGCCTGAAACTGAGTCGCTACCCGGGCGTAAAATCGGCGGGATGTCTCTCCAGGCGTGTACGTGTGCTGTACGAGAAAGCGTTCTTTCTTGGTCTGTTGCCATAAGCGGCGACACTCCGCCACTTTACGCGTAAGTTCCACCGGAGTATCGGGAGTGCTAGGCCGGTCGCATCCTTCAAGATTGCCCGAACGTGATGTATCAGGGGTCCGCTCGGATCAAAGAGAGCAGTATTTAGTCTGACATAGAGACGATGCAGTCGCTGCCGAGAGCTTTCTGTCAGGCCTTGACGCGCAGAATTTGGTAGTCGCCAAAAGAACTCTAAGAAGACTTACGTTCCAGTCGTCCCACCAGTCGGCCAAGCCCCGGGCTGTGGTATAGTCTTACGTCGGAAAAGAAATCATCTCGTCAGCTCGAATCTGGGCCAGAGCAATGGCCGCAATGATGGCTTTGTGCGCGGCCGCATGTGCACAACCTGGAACAGGATACACGCGCCTCGGCGTTCGGACACGAGTAACATGACGGGGCACGCCGATCCTGATGCTGATACCATTGTAGTCGACAGCAGGGCCAGGTACCGACATAGCAACTTATAGAGTACAATCATCATGCCGCGAGCTCACATACCACCTATCAAGTCGCGAGCTTGCCCTGCCCGGCAGAGTGTAGAAATAAGTGCGAGCCGCCGCGTGTAATGCGGTGTATCTTTCTCTTCTTCGGCGATCTCCATGTCACCATCAAGAACCTCACTGAGCTGCGCTCGGCCGAGAAGCCGTCGCAACGCCAAGGCTTTGTGTCGTCCGGGTGGAGATATAAAATATCGGTCCAGTCGTGGCTCTAAAGTACAGTTGAAGTCCCACCGACAAACATGGGTCCGTCGTATGCCTGTAGAAGAAGTATAAGGCTCTCGAACAACGCCTTTCGCTCAGTCTTGACACTTGGTGCATACACGTTGACAACAAGAACTGTTTTTTTCAAGAGCGTGAGCTGAACATCCATCCAGTGCGGCGTCCAATGCGCCATAGACCACGGGACCATTTCCGTGACCGATGATTAGGGTTTCAATAACATCGCCACTCCCCCTCTAAAGTGCTCTGACTCTGTCCACAGCGAGCGTCCGCGCTTGTGTACAAAGCCTCAGGAGCAGTTGTAAAGCTTTAACATCGTCATGGACTCACCAATAGTGACGCGTGTTTCCTGTAGATAAACCAAATCGATAGTTCTTCTAGATTCGCTATGTCGGAAGTGACTAAACCAAGATAAGAAGTGTTCCGGATGCTCGGGATCTCCCGCAACATTCTGCGAATAAAGACCGACGCTGTTGTTGCGCGGATGATAGGACTCCTCCAACAGAAGTCTTTGACGACGTTGGGACGTGCACCGAGGCGGCGTACCCCCTAGCGCATTCGAGGCGCCCTCAGGATTTCGGTTCCAGCAGCTGACAATCACGAGCGATTTGGTCAAGCGCCATTTGTCATTTGCATGTTTGCAGAGAATGCCGACGACCGCCGCGCGCACCTCTATGGAGAGGTGGTATAGCACAGCCTTCGTTTGTGGCATTGCCACGTCCGTCTCAATCTCAATGGGTGCAAGCTTTGGTAGCAAGACGCACAGCACATTGAGGACTCCCCAATGATCCAAGTCACCAAGCAGTTCGAAGACAGTCGCGCACAGCAAATCAGGCTGTAGTTTGCGAAATTGTCGCCAATGTTGGATATTGTTCGTCGTTTTCCAGCTAATTTGAACTGTTTGCCCATCCGCCGTGGCGGCCCAACCCGTGCACAGATCGCGGAGATTTGCATCGGTGTGTGTGGTTTCAAGCAGGATCACAGCCAGTTGAGATTCACTATTGATGGCATGTCCAAAGGAACGCAGGGTGTCACCCGGAATCGAGAAGAGATAAGCAATTGGATACGGTAGACCAGAGGCGAGTCTCGCCAATTCCAAGTCACACGTGGCTACTCACGCCACTTTTCCTTCTGGTCCAACTGGCATGGTAGCCGGAAGTTTTGCAACAGCTTTGTGCCGGATGAACCAGTTGCAAATCGGAGCCGTGTTCGCTAAAAGTTTTTTTTATCATACTCTCCGGATCAGCAGCGGCCGATACCGCAGCAGATGCAGTGCCTGTAACTTTGCTCACTCGGGTTACACGTAAGACCAGTCGTGAGTATCGGGAGCGCGAACGTGTTCCATCGGGGACCGAACCGCTACCACTGAACATAAATCGACCATGCCAGCGACCGGACGTGTCGGCGAGTTAAAAGCACCCGTTTCGGGGTAGTCGAGTACTCCAGACGAGGCCTTGAGCTCTTACTCGATCTCTTTGGCCAGGTCTGCTGGAATAAGTACACGAGCGGCACAGGGAGGCGGAGTTTTAGCCCCTTCATCTAGGTCATGTAGGCATATGGTGTCACCAAACGTAACCATGCTCTCCGCCATCGAAACATCAAAATCATGTGACTGTTGCCCGTCCGAATCCTTGGGGAACGTCAGTGAAGGGTCCGACAGTCCCGGTGAATGAGGATGAGCCGCGAACGGCACCGTGCGGGTGGTGGTTCTGAAGGTCCACCTGTGTTACCCCGTTTGCGGCGAATGTAAGAGGCCAGCAAACGCTGGATTATTGTCCAACCCCTCTCTCTCTGCATCTTTCCGCCAGTGCAGCAGACAACTCGTGGGGTGTTGTAATCTCTCGCGGAAACTTGACTTCGGTCACGAGCTTTTTTTGGTGTAATCTTTGCCAACCGGCGGGTCAGAGTTTTATGTGTTTTTGCTGCGGTCTTTGCATCCATGTTCGCTCGGCTCGCCACCACGCCCTCGGCACGCTATTCCAACTCCAATCGCCTCAATTTTCCGCCTTCGTCGTCGAATGAGGCAGGGTCTTCATCACCCTGGGTTTCAGAAGCAATAATGGCTTCGAGTTCCTGAGCATGAGCCTCGAAGTAGCAGGACTTTTTGGTGTCAGCCTCGCGCTTCTTCTCTGCGGCTGCGCAAGTAATTTCCTCGAACTCTTACCATGCGGCCGTTTCTTGTAATCGAGCCGACTCAAGCGCCGTCTCCTTCAATGCCTTTGGAAGAACAGACGAGCCGTTACCCGGGGTAGGAGAGGAAACTGCGGCAGCAACCGCATGATCTTCACACAGTAATTGGTCCAGTTCCCGAATCTCCCGCGTGCACTGATTAATCGCCTTGATGGGGGCAAAGGGCGTCGGAGCAGATTGGACAATATTCAAAACGTCCTTGGGACGACCCGTGGCCTTAGCCAGCTTAGGTGTGGTCTTGATTGCTGAAACCGTGGTTCCAGAAATATTTTGTGAATAAGTTGTCGACTTCGTGAAAGGCGACTTTCGTTAATCGTCAGTCGCGGTGTACTGCAAATGCGTGTTTGGTGTCACTGGTGATCCCGCCGCTGGACTGGACGGCGCCACCGGGGGATGCACATCCCGGTTTTTCTTGTTCGCGCCAGGGTCAAACCACTCGGTCGTCGGCATTCGATTGACGCGAGTAGCGCCGCCACGAGGGGTCTGGCATCCCGCGACCGGATACGAGGTGGTAGCGCCCGAGTGATCAGCTCGAGGAGGTGCCTGCGACATTTTACTTAACAGGAGAGACTTGTCACCATCCGATTTCAACCTTGCCGTGTTGCCACCAAAGATTTCGCGAGTCCCGATACATGCTGCATGCGACCGGCAACGTCCAAGTGATTGTAAGTCAACCCACTGACGTGAGGTGGATAAATTGGCACACCGGTGAACTCTCGGTGATGCTGAACGTGATGAGCGCCTTTGCGTCCGCCTCACTCGTAATTCGAGTAATAAGGCGAGTAGCAGGTAAAACAGGGAACGCGTTGGAAGTGCCGAATTGGTGGAGGAAGACCTCCGTGTTGGAGGTTGCGATGTGCGAAACCAGCTTGAGTTGTTCGGGACATGACACCGCGTCAAATGTCGCCACGAAAAAATTCGAATCATACACCTCCGAGCCGTGTATACATCCACGAGTCACAGGTATCACCGCACAGGAAACACTGGACTCCAAAATTGCTTGAACCAAGCTTGCCGCCACTTCATTGACTAGGACCCGAACTTGATAGTTCAAGTAATGTCTGATAAGTGAAGTAGCAGATAGAAATGGATTAGTAATGTCGTCGCGCTCCAGTGTAGCTGGACACAGCATCTGAAGATGCTTACGCGAAACAGAATTTTCTTGGCATGCCAGCTCGCAGCAGCTGCTTGATTCGGCATAATGAAAGTCAGGCGCCTCGTGTCTGCGACATAACTCGTCCGCTTGGCACCCTTGACTAGTTCCCGAATCATGACATCGGGCTCAATCTCCCCCTCGTGTCGTTCCAAGAGTTGTCAAAGTAACGTCTTATCCGCGATGTATTGAGGCATACGATTATAAGGAGGATCAATCGCAACAACCTTGCCTTCGAGGTGCGCTTCCAAAAAATTAAGCATCACATTCCGGTAGCCTGCGGGTGCGTGCAGACTAGAAATCCAGGTAAAGAAGGCAAAACGATGCCATCATCATCCATTCCCAAGAGCCTCCTCCTCAAACGGAATCATTGGACGCAGATCATCGTCCGGCTTTGCTACCCACGCCCTGGTGGCCGCCCGGAGCAGGACCGCCCTGCGATCCTGGGGGGAATCGGTCCCCGCAACACCATCGGCGGAGATTGGGGTCTACATCGACCGGACCAGCTTGAAGAAAGTCGGCATGGTCAGGTCGGCAATTTTCGCTCGAGTCCGGTCGGCGAAATTCGTCGGGCCTTTGCCGACGTAACTTGTCGAGTCCCGAGCAGGTACAATCGCCGATTTCCGATTGGTTGATATTGTCGGAGACATGGGGCTCGACGAGTCCGCTAACTGCAGCCGCGTACGAAATTCGTCCGGCAACCGCCTTAGATACGAAGACCGGACCTTCTGGTCCGTGGCCTTCCCAACCGGCACCGGGACATATGGGTAAGTACTCATCTCTACCTCCATCCGACCCCGGCTGCTCAGCGATCCCCCGCGTAAGGTGCCCCGGCAAGTGCGCACCGCGCCTCCCGCACGGGGTGCATGCAGCGCTGTGCATGGCTCTGCCGTCGGCAGTATGCGTGATGTTTTGGCACCCTTCCGCGTGCCACGGTGATGCGTCTGCGTACAATGCCACAAATATGGAAGTAATTTTCGAAGAAGACCGTAAATAGGGAGAATGTCTGGACTGGATGCAGGTCAAGGCCGCAACAGTCGATGCATCACAACCTCGAGGCCTACGAGAGATGGGCGAAGTGACGACACGCGAATTTGGCAGCGAGCGTGTCGAAGATGATCGATATATCAAAGCCGCTCGAGAAACGCTGGGAGTTATATTACCTCGTGATTAATCAACGACCTCCAAACTTAGAAATTCGACCGGAGGAAACGACGCGGAACCGACCGTGACGAAATCGGGAACCCTCTCAGCCAGATATTTGACCGAATCACGAATTTTGAGTCCAGGTCTTGCGGATTCCTCCCAGGGAGATCCATACTAACATCCACAACAACTATTGAGTGTAGATTATATCCCCAATGAATTTGACCTTGCCGCAAAAACGCCTTCTGTATCGCGATTATACAGGCTTGATTCTTGATAGGTTGATAAGCCGTCCGTAGCGCGTGGTTCGGATCAGTGCACGAGACATCATAAAACTCTTGCAGCTGTCGGTGATATCCGGCAGCTACTCCTTGAAGAACCGTGTGCTTTGTCTCCGCCTCGGCCAAGAGTTTAGTGAGTCGATTCACGTCATGCTTGCGGCCGAGGATCGCAGCTTAAAGTCGTACTACCAGATGACCTGTTGCACTTAGACAATCATCGCGATACTTGTTGGCTTGAGCGACTTGCGACCCCAAGGAATATATGGATTTGTGCAGCTACGCAATCAGCGCAGTAGACGTAAGCGCATTCTCCTGATAGATAACAACTTCCTTCTCCGTCGCAGACAACCGCTGCCCTTAATCGATTGACTTGGTCGTGGAAGACTCCATACGGCGTTGATTTGACGCACAAGACCTCTCGGACTTGGCGAGCGCTACGCTAAAGGAAGCTATATGCTTGTCGTAGTTGGAAACGGGAATATAATCACCACTCGCCAGCTTATACAAATCGACCAGGGACCTCACGCGATGCAAAACTTGGCGCGTTGACGTGATCAAGAGAAGACGAGGAGCTTCCAACAGCGTTGCGACAATCCTTGACAGCTCGATTCTTCGTTGCCTAGATTGAGCGTTTATTCTCACCAAAAGATGCCGAAGGTCACTTAAGCGGACGAGATCTGGGTCATGTCCCGGGGTATTCGACAAACCATTGCGAGAGTCAACGAGCGCGTCAGTGGCTATATCAGATGGAGGAACAGTCGAATTCCCTGACGGAGCTACAGACAACGATGAAGACGATGACGACTGGGGTGGTGGTACGAAGCTTGGTTCATTTTACTGAGTCGTTAAAGGAGCCGCCGACACCACCAAAGGAACTCCCACAGAAGTCGAGACTGCCGACTACGGTAACGTATCACCAGGACGAGCCATCACGTCTGGACGGATAGAAGCAGGAGGCGATGGAGGTGAGTCACCGAAGGCCTGAAGAAGGACAAGAAGAGATGAGAAGAAACAACACACAGGGTCAACGACATGATGATGACAACCTTACGGACATGCCACAGCAGCAGAGGAGACCGACTCGAGCGATGGGTTAACAGGTATCGATGCGAAATAGTCGAAACAATCGCCGGATAAATTCGTATTCTGAACGGGGCAGTTGTGATCTAAAGAAAATGCTCGTTGTGAGTATACACCAATCGGATATCCTCGACGAGTCAATTCTCGACGAGCTGGACCTCGACGAGTTGGACCTCGACGAATCGAAACTCGCTAAGTCGGACGGTGCGAAGATCTTCCATCATTCGACTTGTAGTTTGTAAAGAGATGACAGGAGAGAGAATAGGAGCCATCCACGTAGTCCTCACTGAAGAGAATACTATATAATCAATACAGATCAAAAAAATTTATTACGTAGTCCAAAACACCCGTATAAATAAGGTAAGTCCCTACGCGGGTTTAATTATGACTGCCGTCGAACCTCGAGAGGCATATCTTGTAGATGTTCTTATTGGTAGTGCCGAGAGGTTGAGTTGGCCCAGAGTGGGTACTCGCTACCAGCGCACGTTAAGACTTGTCGAGTGTCAAACCGATGACCCGATAGACGGCACCGTTTGATTCTTGTCGAGGGGCAAGCCGGTAACCCCAATAGAAGGGACCGTTTGTGACTTGTCTCGTGACAAGCCGGTGGGCCTCAGCCGAGGGCACCGTAAATCTTCTAGTCGTGTGTACACTGCACCCGGTGACCTGTAAAAGCGCGTAAAGCATCAGTTTCCATCCTTTGGTGTGAAGGCACAGGAGGTGAAAGGTTTAGAAGCTGCTGAGATAAGGCAGGCTTTTGGAGGATTGGCCGCGAGGAATCGGTTAAGCGATAGCCAAAACTGGACCCGAAGGGGCGAACCGCGAAGGTACATCGTTATGTCCTAACGCAGTATCCCAACTCGCCGACTTGCCTCGGCGACATGGTTGTGTTGGTACGTTGATAGTGTATTAATTCAATTTTGACTAGCTACTATACCACAACGATACTTCAGCAGGAGGCGACTGAGGAAAGAGAAGAAGTGAAAGGGAAGAAAAGGCGGGACTAGGAGGGGGGATAGTAGACTCTAAATGTCATGATATATAGTATGGCCTATGCTCCTGTGAAGTCCTCCATTTGAGCTCGGGCAAAACTCAAATTCGAGCATTGCCCCTCATTGAATTCGAGCTTACTCAAAGTTGACCTGGTTTGCTCATCACCCATAGCGCGTGTGCAGCTGCAGCGATTGGTGAGTACTTTGGTTGATATCATGGTCTGTATCAATGAACAAATAGACCGGCTTTAGTATTACCCTTAGAGGTGATATTCCATCAATATTTCTTTCGCCAGATTTAATATTGATGAATATTATCAACTAAGACAATATTCACATTGATGTATCCAAAGTCAATGAATAAAATCAATGACCAAAGTCAATGACATGGAAGGGGCTCACCCCATGACATTCGGGATGAAAGCTTTCACGTTACGTACAGCACGAATGGCCAGTGCTGCGACATAGACAGGAATAGCTCACCGTGACCCGAATGAGTGGCTCACGAACTACAATGGGCGGTCGAATGGAAAGGACACCTCGTCGAGTACGCGGACCCTTCGCCCAGCACATGGTGACGTCTATATTCCCGCCGTAAGAGTCGGCGCGTAGGAGATATGCGAAGTGTGGTTTGCCGTCAGGCTCAAGCAATTAGTTGCCAACAATGGTGTCACGTATGACGAAAAGGGGAAAGTGGAGGTATGGCAGCGCGCTGAACGCAGTCGTTGCCGGGGTGGACACCGTCGCACCTGCGTGGATCCAGGAAGAGTGGCCGTGGATCCAGGAAGAGGGGCCGCGGACCCTCGGAGCAAGGCTCGGCTGTCTTTAATCGCGGGTGTAGATGT